>JAULCF010277773.1:14108-28407 GCA_032361265.1 Devaleraea mollis | reverse complement strand
TTCTTTCTGGCTCAACGACCATCACCACGATCTTTTTCAGGATCACTTCGGTGTCATTCTACGTGGCTCAATGCGCTCTCTGGCATTTCCATTTTTCACCCTTGGCAAGAGACTCTCTGAAACGTATTTTCAGAACTCGTCCCGGTTTCCAAAATTCGTGTTTTCACTATGAGATCCCCCCTCCCTCTTCGAAGCCTTCTCTTCTTTCTGATCTTTGCTCTCCTGCCCGCCGGGGCGAAACAAGTTCAATGGAAAATGAAGGACTACCGTGGCAACAAGTATGTTCCACTGAGCCAAGTAAAGGACTTCTATAACTTGACGAGCATGACGCAGTCAGGAAGGCAGATTATTTTAAAGAATGCACAGCTCACGCTTAAGTTCCAAGCAGGCGGTCAGGAAGTGCTCATGAACGACGTTAAGTTCATTTTCAGCAATGCCATCGTCGCCCTTGGAACCTATCACATGTCAGTCACCGATCTACTCAAGGTGATCGATCCCGTTCTGCGCCCCGCCAAGATTGCAGGGGCGAAAGCCTTCGACACCGTCATCATCGATCCCGGCCACGGTGGGCGGGACGCCGGAGCGACCAACTCACTCGGCACTGAAGCTGGTTACAATCTAAAGGTTGCTCGACTGCTCAAGGAACGCCTCGTCAGGCGCGGTTTCAAAGTCGTCA
Source organism: Devaleraea mollis (assembly GCA_032361265.1). Lineage (NCBI taxonomy): Eukaryota > Rhodophyta > Florideophyceae > Palmariales > Palmariaceae > Devaleraea > Devaleraea mollis. Next base: position 27,731 of record JAULCF010277773.1, on the reverse strand, counting down.
TGACACGGAGCACTGACGTTTTCCTCACTTTGCAAGAGCGGGTAAAGCTCGCTAACAAATACCAAAACGCGATCTTTGTCAGCATTCACTTTAATGCGGCAGGATCCCGCAGGGCTCGGGGAATTGAAACCTTCACCCTCTCCCCTGAAGGAGTCGCTCACTATGGACGCTCGCTGAAGGAATCCGACTTCATTAAGAAGCCCGGCAACAATCAAGATTCTGCCAACATTGCCCTAGCCACAGCAATCCACTGGACTAGCCTCAAGCGACTCAACGATCCAAAATTAAAAATGGACATTCGGGACCGTGGAATCCGGCGCGCGCGCTTCAGCGTCCTTACGGGAGTAAAACATCCCGCCATTCTCCTAGAAGGAGGTTTTTTGAGTCACCCGAAAGAGAAGTATCTCATCAATACCTCCAGCTACCAGAAGACGTTGGCAAATGCCGTAGGTGACGCCATTTTCTTCTACCGACAGGCAACTCTCGGACAGACGAATAAGAAAAACTAGAGGATCCTTGCCGTCTTTTTTGTTTATCTGAATCAAAGTGAGGCTAGGTTATAGAGAACTTACTAATACTTCATTGAGGACTCAAAGCCCTCACCTACCAAGTCATCCTCTCATGAAACAATTCTCACTTTTTCTTCTCCTCATCACCTTCGCGCAAAGCCAAGTCATCGTCGATTCCGACAGCGACGGGCTCGATGATGACTGGGAACGCCTCCACTTCGCTGATCTAACGATCGCTACCGGAAGCGGAAACAATGACAGCGACAACCTCGACAACTTGGCTGAACAAGCCGCCGGCACCAGCCCCATCGATCCCGATTCTGACGATGACACCTTGCTTGATCACGTAGAAACCAATACCGGAAACTACCTCTCTCTCTCCGACACCGGCACTGACCCCACCCTTCCCGACTCCGATACTGACGGTCTATCCGACGGAGTTGAAGCGAGAGACACCAACGGCTCCACCACAAACCCCACCGATGCAGACAGTGATAACGACCACTTCAACGACCGCATCGAGATTGAGCGATCATCGAATCCGAATGACGCCAGCGATTTCCCCACCGGGCTGCTCCCCCTTCAGATCAACGAAATCCTCGCAAGTAACGAAAGCGGGCTTGAGGATGGCAATGGCTCACGACAAGACTGGATCGAAATCTTCAATCCCAATAACGTCGCAGTAAGCCTCCTAGGCTACTCCTTAACAGACGATCTTCAAAATCTCACCAAGTGGAATTTCCCGGCTTCCAGCATCACCGCAAACGGTTACTTACTCGTCTTTGCCTCAGGTGACGACACCCCTGATACCGGGGGCAACCTTCACACCAATTTCCGACTCACTGCCGATGGTGAAGCCCTCGCCCTGACTCGCTCCAATGGCACTCTGATCGATGACCTCTTTAGCCCGGCTTTTCCAGCGCAGTTCAGCGACATCTCCTACGGACGCCCGAGCGGAGGTGGTGCTGCCCACTACTTCAGCACAGCTACACCGAGAGCCGCGAACTCCGGGGCGAACCATCCCGGAGTCGTCAAGGATACCAACTTCAGCACAGACCGAGGCTTCTATGACGCCCCATTTAATCTCACGATTTCCTCCGCCACCTTCGGCGCTCTCATCCGCTACACCCGCGATGGATCGCTCCCCTCACTCTCAAATGGCACAACCTACGCCGGCCCTATCACCATCGCCTCCACGGCCAACATCCGCGCCATCGCCTACCTCCAAGGGGAAAACTACATCCCCACAAACATCGACACACACACCTATCTCTTCATCGATGATGTCGCCACCCAGAGCGCCTCTGACTTGATCAATCAAGGCTGGGCTCCCAACTGGGGCTACGACAGCCAAGTCGGTCAAGTCATCCCCGCCGACTACGACATGGATCAGCGGGTCGTCAACGACAACCTCAACCTCCGCACACCCGGCTACTCGATCCGGGACTCACTCCTCGATATCCCATCGGTTTCAGTCACCATGTTACAAGAGGAATTCGTGACCACCCGTGTGGGGACCTCAACCCTCCCTCGCAGCATTTACGGCACCCCCAAAGATCGTAATACCGAAACCATCTGCTCGATCGAATACCTCCTTCCCGATGGCAGCAAGGGCTTTCAAGAAGACTGTAAAATTGAGGCCCACGGCAACTCCTCACGCACGCCCTCACGGATGCAGAAGCACTCCCTCCGCCTCACCTTCTCCACCGAAGCTGGAATCGGAAAACTCAACTACAACCTCTTTCCTAACTCCCCGGTCGATCAATTTAACAAACTCGTCCTGCGCGCCTGCTTCACAGATTCATGGGCCCTCGCCTCATGGTCATCCGCTCGCTACCGGCCAAATGACTCACTCTACACTCGCGACGTCTGGATGAAGGAACTCTTTGGAAATATGGGCCAACCCACTTCCTACGGGAACTTCATCCACCTCTATGTCAACGGAGCCTACTTCGGCCTCCACAACCTCACCGAGCGGATCGAGGATGATTTCTACGCCAGCCATATCGGCGGAGAAAAAGAAGACTGGGAGGTGAATGCCGACCTCGCCACACCAGGCCCTCTCTGGAACTCGATGATCTCCACCCTAAACGGAGCCATCAGCACCGCCGCCGTGTACGAGATAGCCAAGACCAAAATTGATGTCGAAAACTACGCCGACTGGATCATCCTCCACCTCTTCGGAGATTCCGAAGATTGGCCAACCAAGAACTCCTATGCAGCCGCCAATGCCATCAGCGGAGACGGTCGCTACCGCTTCAATGTTTGGGACCAAGAAATCGCCTTCGATAAGTATTCTTGGAATCGCTACGACGATGGGCGAGAGGGCATGAAGGCGTTCCAAAGACTCCGCCAAAACGCAGACTTCCGCATTCTCTTCGCTGACCGGGTTTATAAGCACCTCCACGACAACGGAGCCCTGACCGTAGAAAGTGCCTCCGCCAGCTTCCTCAATATCAATGGCATGATCGACAAAGCCATCATCGCAGAATCAGCCCGCTGGGGAGATGTTCAAGCTAGCACCCCCTACGGCAGCACTCCCTCCAGCTCTACCAACATCGCAAACGACAACTACCCGCCCCTAATTAATAACCCAATCTACTTCACCCGCGAGCAACACTGGGTGAAAGAGATCCAGAACGTCACCGACAACTATCTACCAACCCTCCATGACCCCAATGATTCTCGTTCCTTCATTCAAGAACTCAGGGGAGAGGGCCTCTATCCATCGATCGATCCTCCCACTTTTTCCCAGCTCGGAGGGGTAGTCCCACTGAACTTCCCCCTTCAACTCACCGCCACCGAAGGTGCCGTTTACTTCACCACGGATGGTTCGGACCCACGACTCGATGGAGGAAACGCAAGCCCCAGTGCAGGGAGCTTTGGAGGGCTTATCCAAACACCCCTCATCGCCATTGACGACTTCGGCTGGACCTACCTCGCCAGCACGACCGCGCTCTCAAATAGCAGCATCGTCTTCGGAGAAGCAACTTATGGCACTGGTGACTGGAAACATCCATCCTATGACGACAGCTCATGGACCCCTAATCCCGCTACCGCCCCAAATGGCCTACAAGGGCCACTGGCAGGAAGGACAGCTCATTCAATTGAAGGAATCACCTCACCCAACACCATCCTCAACATTGGCCCCTTTGGAGCCTCCTACCCCACCCTCTATCTGAGGAAGAACTTCCAAGTCACCAGCGCCCATGAAGTCTCTGAGCTCACCTTCAATCTCATCCGTGACGATGCCGCCATCATTTATCTCAACGGCCGCGAGATCTATCGTGATGCCTTCCCCGCCGCAATAGTTCGCTATGCCGACTTCGGGCCCGTCACCCCCTCAGAAACGACCCCTCTTACCTTCACACACACCCTCAGCCCCGGAGAACTACTGGAAGGTCGAAACATCCTCTCCATTGAGCTTCATAATGCCTCCGCCGGAAACTCTGACCTCGGCATCCAAATGTCAGTCGCCCAGCGGCGCACCGCGCCAAGCGGGAACGTAGTGAACCTCACCAGAACCGGAACCGTCAAAACCCGGACCCTCTCCAACGGGGAATGGTCAGCCATCAGACAAGCTAACTTCATCGTCGGCACACCCGCTAACGCCGGGAATCTCGTCATTTCAGAGATCATGTATCACCCACAGGGAGCTGACGAAAACTTAGAATTCATCGAGATCCTCAACATCAACCCGAACCTCACCTTAGACCTCACTCACGTCAGCTTCACCGATGGTATTCTCTACTCCTTCCCCCCGGCATTCACCCTCCCTCCGCTTCAACGCGTCGTGATCGCGAAAGACCGCGCTGCCTTCATCGCCCACTACGACCAAAGCGGAATCCTCCTCGCACCCGATCAATTCAAAAGCACCCTCTCCAACGGAGGTGAAACCCTCCTTCTGACAGGAAACGACGGCGCCACGATCCTGAGCTTCGACTACGATGATAACGCCAGCCTCGGATGGCCTGCCCAGCCCGACGGGCTAGGACCATCCCTAGTCCTTGCCGACCCTCTTTCGAATCCGAGCCACGGACTCCCCGGCAGCTGGCAGGCCTCCGCCGTCTCTGGAGGCACCCCCGGACTCCCTGACGTGATCTATCCCACAAACCCCGACGACGACGACGACGGAGATCAGCTCAATAACCTCGCCGAGTATTTCTTCGGCACTGATCCCAGCACCGCAAATCAGAATCCCTTGGCTCTCGATCACACAGGGAGCACTCTCAATCTCGCCTTTGCCCGGAGCGCCTTCCCGACAAATGTCACTTGGGAAATTCAAAGCTCGGATGACCTCATCAACTGGGGTCCCGCAAACTTAGCAAATCAATCCGCCACCGTCATCGGAAGTGATCAGATTTTAGAATCATCCCACATCATTCCGAGCGAGATTCGCCAATTTTACCGCATCCTCGTTTCCGCAGCGCCTTAAGCCTCTCGCCTGAGAACGAGCACAAAACTCGCGCCTGACTTCAAAGCCGAGCCCCCCTGGGCTTCAGGCTGGGAGAATCGGCGCGGATTCTCGGACCGTATATGAAGCAACGGTCAAGGATCCTAGGAAAGGCATCCTTGCAAGATCGCCGGAGATGGTTTCAAATTGCTGCACACTATTATGAAATTTGGAATCATCGGAGCCGGAATGATCGGCCACTTCCACGCCAAAGCAATCACCGCCATGACAGGCGGCACTCTACACTCAGTTTTCGACCTCCGTCAGGAAGCTGCAGATAAGCTGGTCGCTGAATATGGCGGCACCGCCTACTCCGATATGGCCGAGTTTTTTGCGGACGAAGAACTCGAAATTGTCACCGTGGGCACACCCAGCGGCGCACACCTTGACCCCACACTAGCAGCCCTCAATGCCGGCAAACACGCCATCGTCGAAAAACCCTTAGAAATCACGACCGCTCGCATCGACCAACTCGTAGCAGCTGCTGCAGCAAATGGCAAAACCCTCGCCGCGGTTCTCAATCGCCGCTTCCACCCCGGAATGGATGCTTTCAAAAAAGCAGCAGACGAAGGCCGCTTTGGCACCCTCGCCTCCGCTTCCGCTTACATTAAATGGTATCGCGATCAGGCATACTATGACTCCGCCGGCTGGCGCGGAACTTGGGCCCTCGATGGCGGAGGCTCGCTCATGAATCAATCCGTCCACACCGTCGACGCCCTCATCTACCTCGCCGGCCCCGTCAAAAGCGTACAAGCCAACACCGCCCTTCTCGCTCACGAACGTATCGAGGTCGAGGACCACTGTGTCGCAATCATCGAATTCGAAAGCGGCGCACGTGGCGTCATCGAAGCCTCCACCTGCACCTGGTCAAAGGACGGCCACCCCGCCCGCGTCCAACTTTCTGGAACCGATGGCTCAGTCTTCTTAGCCGACGAATCCTTCGAAACCTGGGACTTCCGCGAAGAAAAACCCGAGGACGCCAAGATCAAAAAAACCCTCATGAAAGGCCAGGAAGCCGGACTCGGGGCAAACGACCCCACCGCCATCAACTTCTACCAACACCAGCGTAACTTCGAAGAAGTGGTCAACGCGATCGCCGAAGGCCGCGAGCCATCCACCGGTGCCGCCGAAGCACGTAAATCCGTCGAAGTCATCACCGCAATCTACGAGAGTGCGAAGAACGACGGAAAAAAAGTCTTCCTCTAAATCCTCTCACCCTCCCGTAGCGCACAAGCGCCCGCTTTTCCGCCCACCCACACTCATGAACTATGGAATAGACAGAATGGCACTCGGTTAAGGGGCCTAACCGTAAAATAACCGCAGAGGCGCAGAGGTCGGAGAGTGACGCAGAAGAAGAAAAATAACCGGTTCTGTGATGCTCAGCGACTCTCCCCGGCCTCTGCGCCTCTGCGCCTCTGCGCCTCTGCGGTAAAATCCCTCGATTCACTCTTAACCGGGCGCCATTCGGAATAGACAGCCTTAAGGTTAGAAATAGGATCCAGGGAACCATCAACTCTCACCCCACATGAACTGGAAAAAAGTCATCATCGGCACCTGGTCCTGGAAGCGCCCATTCTACACCATCGGCTGGGTCTACCTCCTCCTAGCCCTCTTCGCCTTCTTCTTTTCCGACAAACTCATCTTCCAACCACCGGGAACGCCTTACCCAGAGGATCGCTCCCACTTCGTGACTGCCGGATATGACGACAACCTCGTCTTGATATACTCTCGCCCTCCCGCCCCCGGCATGCCCACCCTCCTCTGGTCTCACGGCAACGCCCAGAACCTCGCATCCCTCCAACCCGCCCTAGACTCACTTAACCTCCAAGGGTTCGGCGTCATCTCATACGACTACCCCGGCTACGGCGAGAGCCGCGGCCAGCCCTCCGAAAAAGGAGCCTACCGCGCCGTCGAAGCCACCTACCAACACCTCACCGAAACCCTCGGCATCAAGCCCGCCGACATCATCCTCGTCGGCCAATCCATCGGCTCCGGCCCCACCTGCTGGCTCGCCGCCCAGCAAAAACATCGCGGAGTCATCCTCCTCTCCCCCTTCCTCAGCACCTTCCGCATCATCACCCGTATCCCCATCTTCCTGGGCGACAGTTTCCCCAATCTAAAACAGATCAAAGAGTTCGAAACGCCCCTCCTCGTCATCCATGGCGAAGAAGATCAAGTCATCCCCTTCCAAGATGGCAAAAAACTCTTCGAACTTTCCCCCTCAAAAAAGAAGACCTTCGTCGCCGTCTCAGACGCTGGTCACAATGACCTATTCCTCCAAGCCGACTTCGACTTCGTCAGCTTATTAAGCACCTTCTTCAGCCTCGACTAGACCCCACTGAGTGCCTCCCCCTAACTCAGATCTTCAGCCGTCACACTCCGCTGCTCACGCGTCCCTAGCTCCACCGCTTGATCCACCACGCGCGCCGCATCTCCATCGAAACGGTAACCATGGCAGTTCGGGCAAATCACAACCTCAGCGGTCACAATCGAATCACACCCCTCGCAGACCTTGTAAGCCACTGGATTATTCGCGATCTCGCGAGCTTTCGCGAGACGATTTTGTTGCTGAGTGTCTGCCATCCGGACATAAAATAAGGGCCATGAGGTAATCCCTCAAGGCCCTTGTGAAAAATCTTTGAAAAACTAGGCAGGCTTGATTGCCTTATTGGTGCGACTCTTAAGATTCGCCGCCTTATTCTTTTGGAAAATGTTCTTCTTAGCAGCCTTATCGACCGCGGACGTGAACTCTTGATAAGCCTTCATCGCCTCATCATTTTTGCCTTCTTCAGCAGCAGTTACGGCCTTCTTTTGGAGGGTTTTAATGCGGCTTTTGGCGGCACGGTTATTTTCTGTGCGCTTTTCGATTTGACGCACTCTTTTTTCTGCAGACTTATTGTTGGCCATAGGACGATCCGCCATGGGCGGATCAGGAAAATAGGGAAAAGAGACGAGGTGTCAAGTTCCAGTCCACGTAAATTTCCATAGCACCCTAGCTCGTCCTATGGAAAGATCCCCCCATGAAAACGAGCACCACCCTACTCATGAGCCTCCTGATTGGTTTAGCACCCGCCCAAGAAAAGCCCGAGATCCCCGAGGACCTTCTTGATGACGAGCACTTCCGCACCGAAAGCGCCCTCAACGAGTTCACCGTTCCCTCCATCGCCAAGGTCTTCGACGAACTCGAAAAAATTTCCCCGCTCTCCTATAGTTCCGAGCATCTTAACAAACACGACCGCCTCCCGCTCGACCGCTCGCGCCTCGCCCTCCGCCTTGGAACCCTCATCGCTGATGGCTTCATTGCCGTGCAAACCGGCAACTCGGACGACGTCCCTAAAATCGCCTCCCACATCTCCCGCTACGCCAAAGCGCTCGGAGCCGGTGACCAGATTAAGAAACACGCAGCCTCCCTCCTCGACCACGCCAAAGCCAAGGACCTCCCTAAGCTCAAAAAAGCCCTCGCAGCAACCCAGCGTGATGTCGAACGCGAGCTAGCCAGCCTCCGTGACCCCGACCTCTCACACCTCATCTCACTCGGCGGATGGCTCCAAGCCCTAGACTCAGCCTCCATCGCCGTGGACAAAAAATTCACCGCCGAACGAGGCTTCACCCTCTTCCGAGAAGATGTTGCCGACTACTACGCCGAATCGATAGGCTCCCTCAATCCAGCCATCAGCTCACGACCCCACATCGTAAAAATGCGCGTCCTTCTCCAGGGCCTGCGTAATGCGATGGTTCTTGCTGAAGACACCCAGCCAACCGCCGAACAAGTGACAGAAGTCACCAAGGTCTCCGCCCAACTCGTCAAAATCGCTCGTAAATAATTCACACATGACTCTCCTTCTAGGACTCGGAATCATCGGATCCCGCTGCGCTGATCAACTCATCGCCGCCGGACAACCTCTCAAAACTTGGAATCGCACCCCGAAGGATCGCCCGGACTCTGTCCCAGATCCCAGCGCAACTGACTTCGACGTCATCCTCTGCTACCTCCGTGATGAGGTCGCCGTGCGCGAGGTCTTTTCTCAGCTCAAAGACTCTCTCGATGAGTCGAAGACCTTCATCAACCACGCCACCATCGACCCCGACACCACGATGTGGCTCGCTCGCCAATGCCGCGAAATCGGCTGTGGCTTTCTCGATGCCCCCTTCACCGGATCGCGCGATGCCGCCGCTGGTGGAAAGCTCGTCTACTACATCGCCGGAGAACCTGAACTCCTAGAAAAACACCGTGAGCTCCTCCAACTCACCTCCCGCGAGATTCTCTTCCTCGGCCAGCCCCCTGCCGCCACCGTCGTCAAGATCACCACCAACCTCGCCACCGCCGCCGCCGTCCAAGCCCTCACCGAAGCGCTCGAGATCTCCCGCCGCCACGGCGTCGACCCCCGCGCCTGGCACGAGGCCGCAAAACTTAACGGCTGTTACGCCCCCGCAATGGGCATGAAGCTCCCCACCATGCTAGAAAATGACTTCACCCCTCATTTCTCCGCTGAAAACATGGCAAAGGACACCCAATACGCGATCCAACTCGCCGACGCCTCCGGAGTCACCGCCGATCTCAATCACCTCACCTGGGCCCGCCTCTTCGAAGCCGAAATGCGCGACGCCTCAGAGGACTTCTCAGCCACCGTCCGCCAACACCAAACCACCGATCTGGAACTCGAGGACGAGGACGAAATCTCCTGCAGCCGCATCCGCCTCACCGGCCCAGATGCCGAGCGCTACCTCAATGGCCAGGTCAGCAACGACGTCCGCCTCACCGAAGACGGACGCATGATCGAAGCCTGCCTCCTTGACGCCAAAGGAAAGCTCCAGTTCTTCGTCCAAATCCACCGCGAAGGCGAGGACCTCGTCGTCCAAGGCCCCATCGAAGTCGCAGAAGAACTCTACGCCCGTCTCGACAAATACCTCATCGCCGACGATTGCGAGTTACACGACGAAAGCATGGACGACGAAGCCTTCATCACCACGCCAAACGAAACCCGTCGCATCCTCGACGGAACCCCAAAGTGGCCCAACGAAATCACCCCCGGCATTCTCCCGCCCGAAGCAAACCTCGAAGCACGATCAATCTCGTACACCAAAGGATGCTACACCGGACAGGAAGTCATCTCCCGCATGAAACGGGCCGGAAAGACAAACCGTCATCTCGTAAAACTCTCTCTCGATAAGCCCCTCATCCCAACCACTGCCAAACTCATGGTCGATGGCAAGGAAGCCGGCATCATCACATCCGTCGCCTCCCACGTCGGCACCGGAGAAGTCGCTCTCGGCTATCGCGCCCGTAAGTTCGAAACCCACACCGAGTTCGACATCGCCTCCCCCGCCTCCCGCGAGATCATTGGCAAGGCCACAATCAGAGCCTAAAGCTCTAGGAAATTCTGCAAGATCTTCTTTCCGTGACTCGTCAAAATCGATTCCGGATAAAACCACACGCAAGGCACCTTCGGCGCTTTGCGCTCGCTCCATCTGCTACTCAACCCTCTCGCGTCACCTCAATTCCCATTCCTACTTTACAGCCTAGAAAGCTACAGCATTTAGACTTTTATCGCTCCAAAAAATCTTCGCCTCTGGATATTATAAATAATCACAACCAACCCTTAAAAATCATATTATAATCAAATGAAAATCGGAGGTTAATTCATTTGACCAGACGCCCTAAAGAGATATTTTTAAAGTGATCACCATGAAAAGCCACCACCTAACTTTAAAATGGCCGTTATTAGTCACCACTCTTTTTTTCACCAACACCTTGTCCGCAAATGCGCAGGAAAAACGCTCCCCGCTCACTTCATCTCGTCTGCACATCGACAAGTCCGATCTTAAATCACCGGTCGCCACCTTCACAACCAAGGATTACCAAAGCACCCGAACTCTCCACGATTTTGACAGTGACGGCTGGTGTGACCTGTGGTGCTCCTTTTTCCCAAAAAACCCCAAAATTGAGGGTCGAGACAGTGATGGTGATGGCATGACCGACTACGAAGAGATGGTCCTCATGCAAGATCCCAACATCGCTAACCCTCTCCCGCGTCATCTCACCGCGCGAGACGAGATGGAACAGGCCCGCGCCCGCAAAGCGAAGCAGAACAAAACCGCAACCCGCCTCACGGAGAAGCACTACAGAACGATTCAACAAGGAATCTACAACGTGAGGCTTGCCGCAGCCACCAAACGCCCCCCACTCCCAACTCGTCAGGAAAAACAAGAGGACATCCGCACTTTTGCCGGGATTTTGCAAACCCTCTACGAACCAGAGTCTCAGCGGAAAGGTGCTCGATCAAAAGCCTTCCAAGAACTCAAGCGCGAAGCCTATCTCCCAACCAGCTACGCAGCCCGCATGATCAAAGCGGACCACCTCTGGCCCGGCGGGGAATTTGCCTACCATGATGCCACCGGTGCCTCCCCCTCCAGCGAGTCTCCTCTAGCTCCCATCGGGGTCTGGGAGGAAGGGAAAATGGAGGAGCCCTATCCAGCTGGGTATAGTGGTCGGATTTCTTTTGGAGCTTTGCAAAGTCTTAGTGTCAATGAGCACGCCACCGAGGTTGCCCAGGTTTTAGCCCACCCCGGCCCAAATCTAGATCTGGATTTTCGAGGCGTTGCCTACGAAGCTAACCTTAAATTCTACGATTTTTTAGAGACTTACCCCGAAATGGCGGCCGAAGCAGCCGGACTTGCCACCACCACCAGTGAGGGCGACCCGCTTCCGATGCTCTTCTCAAATCATTCTTATAGTCCCCCGGCCGGCTGGCAGGAAGCAAGCGAGGAGGTCGACGGAATCATTGAACGTTACATCAATTGGCTTGGACCAAGAGATTTTGCGGGGCCAGATCCAGAGTTCGGTGCCTACACTTGGGACTCGAAAACAATCGATACCATCATCTACCACGCCCAGACCTACCTCCCCGTTTATGCCGCTGGAAATGATGCGGACGACCAAGGTCCATTTGATGACGGATCGGTATCCCCCTATACTTACGGACTAGGAAGAAACTACGTCGCCCCCGCTGACGCCGCAAACCGTTCCGATCTTTTCCACCCCCGCGATGCGGGAGAGCCCGTTGCGGGTGCTCCGACCCCCGATGCGATGAGTCCATACCTCGGAGAGGCTAGTGGATCACTTCACGGAGAAGATACCGTGCTGGGACTCGCTTACGATACGATTCCCTCGACCGGGTGCGCTAAGAACAACCTCACGGTTGGAGCCATCTACGGCAAGGAGGGCTACAGAGAGAATGACGTAGAGATCCCTGCTGAAATCGGACTCAGCCACTTTTCCTCAATCGGTCCAATCGATGATGGAAGGATCAAGCCAGATTTGGTGGGGCCCGCAACTTTTGCCGGCGCGGAAGGGCAGAACATTCATGGTGGTGGGACCTCCCTCGCAGCCCCAGCCGTCACCGGGACCCTCGCCCTCCTTCAGGAAATTAATCATGACAATGGCGGCCCCTCTCGCCTAGCCTCCACTTGGAAAGCCCTCGTCCTAAACACCGCTATCGACTGCACTGAAATGTCCTACCTTGCCCTAAGGGACAATGGTCTTCCCCAGCCCAACCGTGCTGATGAATGGCTCCGAGTCACCCCCAGTCACCTCGGCCCCGTGGCAGACAGCGCGGACCTCATCGGTCCGGATTATTTCTATGGCTGGGGTCTCATTAATGCGGAAGCAGCAGCATCCCTTTTGATCAAAGACCTCCAGGGCGGTGAGACATCCAACCATCTCTGTGAGCACTTTCTCACCGACCCCTCAAACGACAACGACCCGAGCAACAACCTCGAAATCTCTATCCCCATCACCCATGATGGCGACTCGCCTGAAATGCGAATCATGATTTGCTGGACTGATCCTCCCTACCAAAAATTACCCGAGGAGCCCGTCACGGTCGGCGCTATTAATCCGGACGCTGAGCCTCCCAACCCCCTTAACCTGCCGGATCCCACCGACCGGACGTCCCGCCTCGTCAACAATCTCGACCTCAAGGTGATCGATCCCAACGGTGACACTCATTACCCATGGGTTCTTAACCACCTCACTCCTCTCGCCAAGGCCACCCGCGGAGAAAATAACCTCGATAACGTGGAGCAAGTCGTAATCGCCACTCCCATCCCGGGGACCTACATCATCAAGGTCTCTCACAAAGGACAGTTAAAGTCATCCGAACTCGTATCGGGGTCTTGGGCAAACTTGTATGATGAGGACCCACTTACCGATCCGGTTTACCGCCATGTCTCGGGAACTGCGCAGGCCTTCTCCCTCGCCATCTCGGGAAACAACGGACCGACTCCCATTGGGCCAACGTTGGAAATGCTCGATCCCATTCCCGCGTGGTCCAACCAATATTCTCTCACTCTCCTCGCCACCGGATTTACGGGTGTCCGATACCGTCTTGAGGGATCGGACACTCTTCATCCTGATGACTGGACAGATCTGGTTTTCAACAATGCCCCGATTGAATTTACCCTTAGTTCAGACGCCCCCTACCCAATGACCTTTCTACAACCTGCCGTCTCTCATCGCTTTTATCGCGTCAGAGAGGTCGCCCCTTAAAAACCAGATTCAGAATCTATGAAAACACTTCCTTCCCTCCTCACTTTCACGTTCCTAGCTCTCCCAGCGCAAGCTGTCGTGATCATCAACGACGCCTCCATCACTGCAATGCC
>JAULCF010277773.1:0-14008 GCA_032361265.1 Devaleraea mollis | reverse complement strand
GCCTCCATCACTGCAATGCCCCCAGATGATGTCGAGAATGGATCAAACACCTACGACTTCGACGTCAACGGTGATGGGCAGATCGATTGGAGTATCTACGCCAGCACGACGAGGTTTTCAGAGAGCCTCAATGCGATCGCAAGTCCGACGACCGGTTTCATTTATCAGACTCCTCAACCCGGTGACCAACCACGCGTTTACCCGCTCGATTCTACCACTTTCATCGGCGCTTCCCTCGGAGACCTCACCTATTCGTGGTATACTGGTTTCGGGCCACATCTCTCATCATGGGTCAACGGAGACTTTTACGGCTCCTTTTTCCTGAAAGAAGGCTATCTCGGCTTTCAATTCGAAGCCGATGACGGCACCCACTACGGCTACGCTTTTCTCGATTCCCACAGTTCAAGCCGGATGACAATTTCTCAAGTGGCATGGGAAACCGAACCCGGCAAAGCAATCCGAGCTGGAAATATCCCCGAACCCTCCTCTCTTCTTTTCTTGGCCCTCTCCATCGGGATCGCATCGGCGCGAAGAAGGCGAAGGTGATTCTGGCAGAAAATTAAAAATACACCACTCGATTTGATCACTTTTGATCAATCAGCGGGAACAACAGCAGCCTCAAAGCTCCAGAAAATTCTGCAAAATCTGCTTCCCGTGATTCGTCAAAATCGACTCCGGATGAAACTGCACCCCATGGACATTCAGTTCCTTGTGCTTCAGCCCCATGATCATCCCATCCTCAGTCCAGGCCGTGACCTCAAGACAATCGGGAAGGTTCTCCTTTTTCACAATAAGCGAATGGTAGCGAGTTGCCTCGAAAGGATCAGGAAGATCTTTAAAAACACTCTTTCCACCATGGTGGATCATCGAAGTCTTGCCGTGCATCAACTCCTTAGCGCGCACCACCTCACCACCATACACTTGGCCGATCGATTGGTGACCAAGACAAACCCCGAAGATCGGCAACTCTTTTCCGAAGGCCTCAATCACCTCACAAGAAATCCCAGCCTCATTTGGCGTGCAAGGCCCGGGCGAAATACAAATCCGCGTGGGCTTAAGATCGCGCAGTTCCTCGACCGTAACTGCGTCGTTGCGGAGGACTTTCATCTCAGCACCTAGCTCGCCAAAATACTGGACGAGATTGTAAGTGAAGGAATCGTAATTATCGATGACGACTAGCATGGCATTGATGGGTTAATTGGCTTCTGACAGCTAAAGCAACTGTCAAAATTCCCTGGGTTTGTTTCACCACATGACGGACAAGCCACCTCGACATCAGATCCTACAGCCATCCGTTCGTCATGATCTTTGAGCAGCTGATTGGCTCTTGGAAAATCGTCATCATTCAAGACACAAAGATTTGGAAAAAACTCAGGAATCGGCGCTTCGTTAACGCTCAGGGCTTCGTTGCGAACCAAAGTCTGGATTCCCGCCCCCTCGAGGATATCGCGGTATCGTGTCACCCGATGAAGCTCTGAATGTCTAAAAATTTCCTTCACGATTTTGAGAGAGTCTTGGCCAAGCCAACTGCGCGCATCATGGCGGCAGCCTTATTGACCGTTTCATTGTATTCGTAGGTTGGATTACTATCAGCAACCACGCCGGCACCGGCTTGAATGTAGACCTTATCCCCTTTTAGCACACAGGTCCTCAGGGCAATGCAGGAGTCGTGACTCCCGTCCCAACCGAAGTATCCCACCGCACCCGAATAAGTGCCGCGTTTACTCTTTTCCATCGAGTTGATGATTTGCATCGCTCTGATTTTCGGAGCCCCACTCACTGTCCCTGCGGGGAAAGTGGAGCGGAGAACATCGTAAGAAGTATATTCAGGCGAGAGCTTCCCGCTAACATTCGAGACGATGTGCATCACGTGGCTGTATCGTTCCACGATCATCTGATCATCGACTGAAACAGAACCTGCTTCCGAAATACGCCCAACATCATTGCGGGCTAGATCGATCAGCATGACATGCTCAGCACATTCTTTTTCATCTGCGAGGAGATCGGCTGCTAAAGCATCATCTTCCTCTTTCGTCTTCCCTCTCCAACGCGTCCCCGCGATGGGACGGATGTCAATGCGCCCATCGATCGCGCGCACATGAACCTCCGGCGAACTCCCCACGAGAGAGAACTCAGGCGTCTCATAAACGAACATGTAGGGCGACGGATTCACATGACGAAGCGCGCGGTAGAGGTCGATATTTGACCCCTCAAAATCTGCTTCGAATCGCTGACTCGGCACCACTTGGAAAGCATCCCCAGCCGCGATGTATTCCTTGGCCTTCAGCACCATCGCCTCGTATTCCTCCTGCGTGGTATTGCTCCGAGGCTCGGGCGCCTCAATCTCAGCGAGACCATTGAGCGGCGAGACATGGAGAGGTCGGTCCAGCATCTCGATCACTGCTCCGACACGACCTACCGCCATCGCATAAGCTTCTGCGGACGAGGAAGCCTCATCTATCATCGCATTCGCCACCACCAAAAGGCGGCGGAGCTTGTGATCAAAAATCACCATCGTATCGGCGAGGAAAAAGATCGACTCCGGGAGGCCTAGGTCATCGGGCGGGCACTCCTTGATCGAGGGCTCGAACTGCTGCGCGGCATCATAACCGAGGTAGCCGACAGCTCCGCCAAAGAACGGCGGAGCATCGCCATGCGTCACAGGCTTGTAACCAGCCATGAGCCGCTCCACTTCATCCAGCACATCACCCTCGCGGGGGCGTTTCTCCACTTCCCCACCTCGCTCGATCGTGACCTCATCACCCCGGGAGGTGAAGACCCAGCGCGGTTGGCTCCCCACGATGGACCATCGCCCACTCGCATCGGTGCTCTCCGCGCTCTCAAAGAGAAAGGCATTCCTGCCATCACGGAGCTTTAGAAAGGCAGAGACCGGAGTCTCAAAGTCAGCAGCAAGCTGAGCATACACAGGCACGACATTTCCGGCCTGCGCTAACTCAACAAACTCCTCTGCACTCGGCTTGACGGGGACCTGATTCACGCGGGCCATAGTTTGGCGAGCTTCGCAAGAAGAGCAACGGGAAAGTCACGATCCACCAAAGAGTTCGCCATAAAAGCCAGGATCGACCTCTGGCACGATGCTTTGCCACGCCGTAACCTCATTCTGAGCAGCCGCACAAATCTCAAGTTCACATCCCCCAATCTTACCACGAACCACCTCCACCGCCTTCTCTGCACTATTACAATCGCTACTGAGGTGGGCCAAAACCACCCGCTTCAAATCACCACCGAGAAGAATTTCTGCGATGAGGTCAGCAGCCTGATCATTGGAAAGGTGACCGTGTTGCGAGGAGATCCGCTGCTTCGTGCTAAAGGGCCGCTTCGTATCAGCCTCCAGCATTTGCCACTCGTAATTCGCCTCTATAACGAGCCCCTCGACACCTCGGAGAGCATTCGTGACCTTAGCATCTACATGCCCTAAATCAGTCACCACGCCTAAACTCCGTTCACCTCTCGCGATGACATACCCCACCGGCTCCACCGCATCGTGCGGGATCGAAAAAGTCTTAAAATCAAAACCTTCCCAAGAAAAACTCTGTCCACTTTCAAAGGCGATCCACTTCGCCGGGGCGCTCAGATTCTCCTGCACGACCCTCCCTGTCATGACCGAAGCCACAATCGGAACGCGGCATTTGCGAAGAAAAACATCCAGCCCGCGCACATGATCACCATGCTCGTGAGTGAGTAAAATCCCCGTGAGATCTTGAGGATTCACCCCGAGAGCAGCAAGCCGGAGATTGAGCTGCTTCGCACTCAGCCCCGCGTCGACAAGAAGATACTTACCATCGCATTCCACAATCGTAGAATTCCCTCCACTACCACTACCGAGAACCGCAAAACGCATTGGCGGGAAGTGATGCCGGACTCAACTGCCACTGGCAATCCCAGATTACCAAAACCGCTTCACCGACAAGTCACATTCATACTGTCGCCTAAACGCCGTATCCGGCTCACCCTTCATCGTGGCGCGCGCGATCAGTCCAAACACCACTCCAGCCAAAAAGCCACCAATGTGGGCCGCATAAGCAACTCCGCCAGTCTCCCCCACATCTTTCAGACTACCAGCTCCCTGAAAAACCTGCAGCCCTATCCACATTCCTAGCACCACGACGGCTGGGACCGACACCATTCGGAAGAAGAAAATTGCATTAACCTTATTCCGAGGAAAAAGGACGAGATAGGCTCCTAGGATTCCGGAAATTGCACCAGACGCCCCTAAATTTGGGATCATACTTTCCGGCCCCAGCGAAATCTGAGCCGCAGTCGCCAAAAGCCCGCTTGCTAGGTAGAAGATCAGGAAAAGGACCGAACCAAAGCGGTGCTCTACGTTGTCTCCAAAGATCCAAAGGTAGAGCATGTTTCCACCAAGATGCATCCAGCCCCCATGCATAAACATCGAACTCAGCAAAGTCAGATAAATCGGACTTGGACCCGCTACGTGCTCAAGACCTTGCTGCAAAATCTTATCCCCTATAAAATAGGTCCCGACCAAATCCGTCCCAGTCGTAATCTCCATCGGGATCACGCTCCAACCAGTCGTGAAAGCCGGATTCGCGAGCTGGTAGAGAAAGAGGACGACATTGATCGCCAACAAAGTGATCGACACGTAAGCCGGCTTCATCAGATGCCGGTCATCGTCGCTGATAGGGAAGAACATCCTGAGTTGTTAACACTCCCGAACCTTGATGGCGAGCCGGATAGGCTTGAGATGACAAGGAATGAACACCCCTGAAAATTCTCTCACGGATCGACTTGCATCCTCTCAACTTCTCCCTAAGATAGCGCCGTCGCCGGGATGGTGGAATTGGTAGACACGCGTGATTTAGGATCACGTGCCCTTTGGGCGTGCAGGTTCGACCCCTGTTCCCGGTATTTAAAAATAACAACGACTATTATGGACGAACTCAAAGAAAAACTCGCAGCGCTCGGCATTGAACCAGACAAAATTGATGGAGTCATCGAAACCGTTCTTGGCTTCATTAAAGGCAAGCTTCCTGAGGGAATGGGCGGCATGCTCGATAATCTGATCGGCGGAGGTGAAGACGGGGAAAGCATCCTCGATAAGGCCAAAGGCCTCTTCGGCGGCTAGTTCTGGGATTCCCCTCACCATCTTAATTTCAAAGCCCCCCTTCACAGGTGGGCTTTTTTTATTCAGCTTAGAATTTGCTCTTACGATAAATCAGCTGACTCTCTACGTATTAAAACCTGTCTATGAGAATTTTCCTCTTCCTACTTTTCTTATCAACCTTCCTCCGGGCCGCCCCCGATAAGGTTGACTTCTCGCGAGACGTGCGCCCCATCTTAAATACCAACTGCCTCCCCTGCCACGGCGGAGTCAAGAAGAGTGGAAAAGTCTCCTTCCTGTATCGCGAAGAAGCACTTTCAATAGGAAAATCAGGAAAGCAAACCGTCGTCGCCGGTGATCCAGATGCCTCAGAAATGATGGCGCGCATTCTCTCCAGCGATCCAGATGAAGTCATGCCTCAGCCAGAGCACGGACCCCCGCTCAAACCTGCCGAGATCACCCTCATCAGGAAGTGGATCGAGCAAGGAGCTGAATGGAATGACCACTGGTCCTTCGTCAAGCCCACCCGCCACGACGCACCAGAAGTCTCAGACGCCACCTGGCCCAAAAACGCCATCGACCCCTTCATCCTCGCCATACTCGACGAAAATGAACTCGCCCCATCACCACCCGCCTCCTCCGCTCGCCTCCTCCGCCGCCTCCACCTAGACCTCACTGGCTACCCACCCTCAATCGCAGAACTCGACCACTTTGAAAAAGAATTCGCAGCAAACCCCGACACCTCAATCACAGAAGTTACCGACCGACTCCTTAAAGAAGAAAGCTTCGGCGAAAAATGGGCCAGCCAATGGCTAGATGTCGCCCGCTATGCCGACTCAGAAGGCCTCGGCGCCGACCGCAGGTGGAATGCCTGGCCCTACCGCGACTGGGTCATCCGCGCACTGAATGCGGACATGCCTTACGACCAATTCCTCATCAAACAACTCGCCGGCGACCTTCTCCCAGACCACAGCCTCGACGACCTGATCGCCACCAACTTCCACCGCCTCTCTCAGCAAAATGCTGAAGGTGGAACAGACAACGAAGAATTCCGCGTCATGGCCGTCATGGACCGCGTCAACACCACCTGGAAAGGCGTCCAGGGCCTCACCTTCGAGTGCGTGCAATGTCACGAACACCCTTACGAGCCCATCCATCACGACGAATACTTCAAATTCCTCGCCTTCTTCAACAACTCCCGCGACCTCGATCTCAACACTCATTTCCCAACACTTAAAGTCCCCGAAAAAGCCGAGGAATTCGAAGCCGCCAACGCCCACCGCAAGAAATATCGGAAGCTCCACCGCGACCTTCAAAATCAATCCCGTAAACTCATCGCAGACACCCCTTGGACAAAGGTCACCCAAATGACCGTCAAGTCGGACCGAGTCAGCTCCAAGTCCCGTCAAGTCGATGGCTACCAAGAGTTCCTCACCGAAGGCACCATCCCACGGAACATCGTCTTCAAACTTGAAGTTCCAAAACCCGACACACTTCAAAAACTCACCGCCCTGCGCATCCACACCCTCCCCCTTGATCTCGAAAAAGCGATCCACTCTCCTGAACTTGGAGCCGTGCTCTCCCGCATTATCCTCAAGGCCACTCTACCCGATCAAGACCAAGCCATAGACCTCCCCATCTCCCAAGTGCTCGGCGACGATGACTTCCCGATGTGGAGACCTAATGACTCCCTCAAAAAAGGATCTTCCGGCTGGGGAGCCTACACGCACCAATATCGCCAGCGCTCCTGCGTCATCGTGTTGAAAGATCCTCTAGACCTCCCGGAAGGCTCCAAAATCCATCTCGAACTCCACCACCAAGCCTACGCCCCAACCGGCCCCATGGCGACCAAACGTGGCCGACTTGAACTCACTGACAGCCCCGCCTTCCAGACCTGGCTCGCCGATCCTGCCACCCTCAAAACATCCAGCCAGCGAGACAGCGCCCTGAACCACTACAACAAACTTGGTAAAACCGACCTCCCCATCATGGACAGCCTCCAAGTAAGTCTTCAACGCGACACTCGCCTCTTCGAACGTGGTAACTGGCTCGAGAAAGCAGACACCCCTCTCACTCCCGGCACCCCCAAATCTCTCCATCCGCTGAACCCAGCAGATGCAAAATCACCCACTCGGCTCGACCTCGCCCGCTGGGTCGCCACCCCCGAAAACCCCCTCACCTCCCGTGTCCTCGTCGCCCGCGTTTGGGAACAACTTTTCGGCCTCTCCCTCGTGGAAACGCTCGAGGACTTCGGCTCCTCCGGCGTCACGCCATCTCACCCCAAGCTCCTCGATGACCTCGCCGTTCGCTTCCAGACCGAGATGAAGTATTCGCTCAAAACCCTCATCCGCGAAATCCTCACCTCCGCCACCTATCGCCAAAGCAGCAAGACCAACTCGCTCGCCCAAGCAAAAGATCCCGAGAACATCTACCTCTCACGAGGCCCACGCAACCGCCTCAGCGCCGAGCTCGTCCGTGATCACCACCTCACCACCTCCGGCCTCATCAACCCCACCCTCTTCGGCTCACCCGTCCGCCCACCAATCCCCGCTGGCGTATGGAAGCCCTTTCACGATGGCCCCTGGAATGCCGCCAAAGTTGGTGATCCAAATCGCTATCGCCGCGCCATCTACACCTACATGAAACGTAGCATCCCCTTCCCGGGCTTCGATGCCTTCGACTCTCCCACCCGTGAAGTCTGCAGCAGTCGCCGCCTCGTTTCCAACACCCCCCTCGCCGCCCTCGCCACTCTTAATGACGAGACCTTCGCCGAAATGTCACAAGCCCTCGCCCGCCGTATGAAATACGACACCGAAGGAGACGTAGAAACGAAGCTCATCGCCGGCTTCCGCATGACCACCTCGACCAAGCCCTCCGAGCACCAACTCAAAATCATCACCGCTCTTTTCAATGACACCATGAAGGATTTCGAAAGGGACCCAAAGCAGTATCAAGGCCTCGCCGGCACACCAGACGGCGCCGCTTTCACCGTCGTCGCGTCCACCTTTTTTAACATGGACGACGCTCTCACGAAGTAGCTTTGAGCGGGGTCATAACGAGGCTACAGAGAAAGAGAAAGAGAGAGTGTGTGTGGCACTCGGCTCAGGTGCTCTGTAAGGCCAAGGTCAAAGGGGCGCAGGGTCAAAGGGCTATCTATGTCATTTCGCTTTTTGACGAGACCGCCTCTTAACCCAGTGCCATTCGACTAGCCTGGGATCTTATAAATCAGACGGAGGGTATCGAGACGGAGGCGCGCGTTACTGAGGACGTCTTTGAGAGCCTCACGGTGGCTCTCCAGAGCATTGATCTCCACGTCATCAATCAGCGGATTAACCTGAGCCAGATCGACGAGGCGCTGCTTCTCTACTTCAAGTGACTCTTCCATTTTAGTGACCGCCTTCTTCACGGTGACGGCACGGCGTTTCTTGGCGAGGACCTCCAGGGCTTTTAACATTCCCGGGAGCATCTCACTGGTGATCTTTGGCTGCTCAAGAAGCTTTCGATGATTCCCGGGACGTAGTACGGCTTTGATGAGAGAGAGGTCTGCGGTGAGGTCTTTTTCTTGATAATCGACCGCGACCCGAATCGGAATGGCGGGCAGGTAATGATCAGTCTGAAGAGAAGCGGGCGCGATACACTCGACGATGTAGTAAGCTTCCAGAATGATGGACATGGTTCCGGGTGCTTCCCAAACTCCGTAGGCGCTATTTCCGGCTTCACCAGAGAGGAGGAGGTCGATGGAATTGCGCACCATTGGGTGGTCTGCAGTCATGAGGCCGATTTCCTCGCGCGTGAGCGCACGGTCACGGTCGAAGGTGACGCTCATGCCGTCTTCAGGGAGATCAGGAAAGGCGTCAGTGATGACATTACCGGGCTCCAGGAGATAGCCCCGCATCCCGAGCTCTTCGACGGTGAGGCCGAAGTGATCGAAGAGACGGAGGATCCAGTCCTCAAATTCGCGGTCGCCATCCCAGGCGTCCATGATCTCGAGAGTTTTATCAACATCCCCTCCTCCTTGTGAAGTGAGAGCGAGAAGACGGTCGGGGCCACGCTCCATTTGCGCCTCGGTTTCGTCGCGGAGTTTTTTGGACTCAGCGATGAACTTGGGCAAGGTATCGGCCTTGATTCCTTGGAGGCGTTTGACGAGAAGTTGCGCGCCTTGCAGGTTTTTCTCGAAGGCATTGAGCCCCTCTTGATACCAGCGGGCGTAGCGCTCACCGGGGTCACCTTTGACATAAGGAACGTGGAGATTGATGGTTTCAGTTTGGCCAATCCGATCGAGGCGGCCGATCCGTTGCTCCAAGAGCTCGGGGTTTTCAGGAAGGTCAAAGAGGACGAGGTGGTGCGCGAATTGGAAGTTCCGCCCCTCACTCCCGATCTCGGAACAAATGAGGAGATTTGCGCCTTCCTCTTCTGAGAAGTAGGCGGCGTTTCGGTCGCGCTGGAGCAGGCTGAGTTCCTCGTGGAATTGCCCAATCTTCATATCGACCCGGTCGAGCAGAGCGGCGGTGAGGTCCTCGACGAGGTCGAGGGTTTTACAGATGAGGAGGATCTTTTCGGAAGGATGTTGATTGAGGAACTCGATCAACCAATCGACTTTCGCGGCGAAAGGATCGTCGCTTTCCAACTCTACCAAATGAGCTTTTCGCTCGGGAAATCCGCTGAGCTGCTTCCGGGTGTTTCGGAACATGACGCGACCGGTCCCGAAGGAATCGAGGAGATCACGGATGACTTCATTTTTGCTCGCGGGGAGCTTGGCTAGGCCCTCGGCAATACGGGGAGAACGGTCGGCGAAGATGGATTTATCAGGAGTCTTACCCTCTTGAATCAGGTCGATGGCGTCGGCGACTTGCTCGTAGTAATCAGACTCAGAAAGAAAGGCCTCGAGGTCATTGTAGCGATGAGGATCAAGGAGCTGGAGGCGGGCGAAGTGCCCTTCTGCGCCAAGCTGCTGAGGAGTCGCAGTGAGGAGGAGAACGGAGGGCGTTTCCGTCGCGAGTGCTTGCACGAGTTCGTAGCCTTCACTCGGCTCCTCGGGCGACCACTCGAGGTGGTGCGCTTCATCGACAATGAGAAGGTCCCAACCAGCCTCGATGACCTGCGGGACGCGCTCAGGATTGTCTAGAAGGAAATCTTGGGAACAGAGAATCAGCTGATTTTCAAGGAAGGGATTTTCCGCTGAAATGGACTGGCAACGTTCCTCGTCAAAGATTGCAAAAAGGAGATTAAAACGGCGGAGGAGCTCGACAAACCATTGGTGGACGAGGGCCTCTGGAAGAAGGATCAGGACACGATCAGCCCGCCCCGTGAGGTGCAGACGGTGCAAGATGAGACACGCTTCGATGGTTTTGCCAAGGCCCACCTCGTCGGCGAGGAGGACTCGTGGAGCGAGGCGCGAACAGACCTCTTTAACAATCGCGATCTGGTGCGGGATGAAATCGATACGACCGCCGAGGAAACCACGCGCGGGAGATTGGCGGATCTTAGAAGAACGGAAGAGCGACTCGATGCGGAGATTAAAAGTGCGGAGTTCATCGACCTGGCCACCGAGGAGGCGGTCATCAGGCTTTGAAAAACTGATTGAGTCGTCTAGCTCACCTTCGGAGAAAGCTTGATCGCCTTGGTGATAGGTGAGGAGATCCCCTTCTTCGGTGACTTGATCTACCGTAATCGTTTCACCCGTGTGGATAAGGATTTCATCCCCCACCTTAAAACGCACCCGCATGATGGGAGCGGAGGCGATGGCGAAGATCCGCTTCTCCTCCGCCGCCGTAAAAAGAATAGTGGCCTTGCCCGATTCTACTTCTAGTAAAACTCCGAGTCCCAATTCTGGTTCACTCGTGCTCACCCACCTTTGCCCTGGTTCGTAATTGCCCTGCATTCGGGAGAGACATAACGGGGATGACTTGCGGAGGGAACTGCGAATTCAAGAGAAGAATTAGACTTGGCGGTCTAAGGAGCGGATCTACCATCACGGAAGCTTTATGAAGGAACTAAAAGATGGAATTAGATCATTGGTGCGCCTTGATTTCCGAGGACAAGTGCACAAGCAATTTCGAGGCACTGACTCCGATAAGCGCTTCACCAACGAGGTAGCGGTTCTGAAAGCTCTCGAGGATCGCGGCGCGGTGAATGTCCCAAAACTCCTCAGTCACGACCCCGACACCCTCACTCTCGTGACCACCAACTGCGGCGCTCCCGCACCTCTCATCACAGATAAGAAGGCCAAGGCTCTTTTTCAAGAACTCGAGGATCACTACGGAATCAGGCACGATGACCCCGAGCCACGCAATGTCACCTATTCTCAGCAGATGGGAAGATTCTGCCTGATCGACTTCGAATTATCCGAGATCCTCCCCATGCCTCAATCGCTGCAGGAGGAGAAAACCGATGTCCTCAGAACCAGCTGGGCCGCCTCCAGCGTGAAAGGCGCTGGGCATATCGCGAACGATGACGCCTTCCTCGCACTCACCGTAAATCCCGAGGCCACCGATCCCCTCCCAAACTCGGGTGAAATCTTGCTAGATCCCTCGCATCTCGTTCTCGCTGTGTCAGATGGCATGGGGGGCCAAAATGCTGGGGAGTTCGCCTCACGCCTCCTGATGGCGCGCATTCGGAAGGAAGCGGCTGAACTCTACCAAAAACTCGGCACCGAGAAGGAAGCCCAAAGCGCCCTCGATGCCCTCCTCCGCCAATGCCACCACGACATCACGGCGCTGGCCGCTGAAAACGGAAACACGCAGGGAATGGGCGCCACGCTCACCATGGCATGGATCAGCCATGACCGCCTGTTCTGGGCCCACATCGGCGACTCCCGCCTCTATCTCATTGATGATGAGGGCGCGCGGCAATTGACAAAAGATGACAACCAAGCCTGGTTCCGCTGGCAGCGGGGCGACATTACCGAATACGCCTACCGCAACCACCCGCGCAAATCAATCCTCAGCGACGTCCTCGGCGGGAGTAAACACGAACCATTCCCCAAGACAGGCTCCCTTCCGCTGAAAAAAACGCAGCGCCTCATGCTCTGCTCAGACGGCCTCATGGACGGACTTTGGGAAAAAACAATCCTCGAGATGCTCGGCGAAGACCTCCCCGTCGCCGAAACTGCCAAACTAATGAGCGACCGAGCAATCGATAATGACGGCCGCGACGACACAACCATCATTCTGGCCAAGATCGCCCGGATTTAGCAGGTGAATCTGGCACGATAAGTGCTTTTTTCAGATAAGGATTTGCCTTGAGCTGGAATTTCTCCAAGTCTCACAGCGATCCAAAAGCAGGAAGACAACTTCCACGCAAACAAATCAGACCAATGGCTAAATACCGACTCGATTACATCTGGCTGGACGGCTACACGCCCGTTCCTAATCTCCGCACAAAATGCTGCATCAAGGAATTTGATGACGCACCAACTCTTGAGCAGCTCCCTGAGTGGGGCTTTGATGGCTCATCCACCCAGCAAGCTGAAGGTGGTGACTCTGACTGTATCCTTAAACCAGTCGCGCTCTATCCTGACGGCACCCGTGAAAACGGATTCCTCGTCATGTGTGAAGTCATGCTCCCAGACGGCTCCGCTCACCCATCCAACGCACGTGCCGGCATCCTCGATGACGAGAACGCATGGTTCGGCTTCGAGCAGGAATACTTCCTCGAAAAAGGCGGCAAAATCCTCGGCTTCCCGAAGGGTGGCTATCCTGAGCCTCAGGGCGGATACTACTGCGGAGTCGGTAACAAGAACGTCGGAAACATTGGCCGCGCCATCGTTGACGAGCACCTTGACCTCTGCCTCTACGCCGGCATTAACCACGAAGGCATCAACGCCGAGGTCGCAATGGGCCAGTGGGAATTCCAGGTTTTCGGAAAAGGATCAAAGCGCGCCGCTGACCAGATCTGGGTCGCCCGCTTCCTCCTCGAGCGTCTCTGCGAAGAGTATTCCGTCGACGTGAACTACCACTGTAAGCCTCTCAAGGGCGACTGGAACGGTTCCGGAATGCACGCGAACTTCTCCACCGAAAAACTTCGCGAAACCGGTGGTAAGGAATACTTCGACAAGCTCATGGCTCAGTTCGAAAAGAACACCATGGAGCACATCGCCGTCTACGGACCTGACAACGACCAGCGCCTCACCGGCCTCCACGAGACTCAGTCCATCGACAAGTTCTCATGGGGCATCGCTGACCGTGGAGCTTCCGTTCGTGTCCCCCACTCATTCGCTAAGAATGATTGGAAAGGCTACCTCGAAGATCGCCGCCCGAACTCTCAGGGAGATCCCTACGCCATCGCTTCTCGTATCCTTAAAACGATCGAAGAAGTCGGCTAGTCCCTCCCCGGATTTACTCTCAAAACGGTCACTGGTTCGCCAGTGGCCGTTTTTTTGTAATGCAAGAAAACCACCTTCTAAGACGTTCCTACTCCATGGTTCTTCGCGCGTCCCTCTACCTCCTCTTCTCGTCTCTCGTCCTCGCAGAGGCGAAACCTTTCAAGCTCTCTGCTCGGGCCAGCGAGATTGATTCAAAGGTAAAATCGGCTGCGCAAATCTTTTTCTGTAAAAGTGGCTGATGACTCTTTTCTGAAGGTGGGGATTTTGAATTATTTGGTTGTTTGGTTTAGTTGTGCTTAGGTGAGCTTGAGGTAGGTTTTTCCTGTCTCCCATGCTTCGGAAACTTCGATCAGGACGGCAGTCACGAGACGCAGGAGTGAGTCTTCATTTGGAAAGAGTCCCACGACTCGGGTGCGACGTTTAATCTGGCTGTTGAGCGTCTCACAGGCGTTGGAGGTCCGCATTCTTTTGCGATGCTTTTCAGGGAGGGCAAAGACTGCAAATCCTTCGGGAAGATTGTTCTCAGCCCAAACAGCAAGCTTGGGTTGGCTCTCGCGGTAGGTTTCGATAAATTTTCGCAGGCGTTCTTCGGCATGGGCTCG
>JAULCF010276662.1:0-11984 GCA_032361265.1 Devaleraea mollis | reverse complement strand
GAGACTTACTCTTCTAGTAACAGCGACAAGTCGACTTCCTTTCCATTGGCAGGGGCGTCGACAGTGTTCGGAAGAGACGCGTCCTCGATTTTGAACTCTGCGACGTCGTGCTCAAGCTTTCCTTGTGCGAGAACGCGCAGAAGCAGAGATTCATCGGCGACATCTTTTGACAGCGGGTCGGACGGGTTGAAACGGGTTCTGATGAACAACAGGTTGTCGAGCGATCCCGACGAGTAGGCTTCCTGCAGGATGAATCCATCAATCAGCCGCCTCTTCTGCCGAACAAGGTTGCTCTTCGCCACGACTAAGAACAGCGAGTAGCTGTCGGTGAAAGCGAAGAGAGAGACCCGCCTGCCTAAAATTTCGGAGACAGCATTTCTCAACATGAAGGCCGAGTCGAACACGGTATACCGTTAGACCGATCGCCTCCCCTGCGAGCGTTCTGGGCGTGAAACGCTGGATTTTGCGGCTCCAGCAGTGATCCAGAGACGCGTTGCCAGAGTGATCGCGAAACACGATGACGCCGGAGATCTGGGACGACAGATCCTGGTTGTTCGCCAGCGACGCGTCCGTGTAGGCAGCGATGTAGAGCGTTGACAGGTCCATGCGGTTGACGCTCATGCCGACGGAGACAAACTTGAGGGCGCATTCGACGCTCTTTTTTACCAGATTGAGCGCGGAGTCTTCGAAGACCGTCAGCTGGTTGAGCTGAGATACGAGGAAACAGACGTGAGAACAGGTAATCGTCGCAATCCAGCCGATAGTGCCGGCAGCTCGATTCACGGAAATGTTTCCGTCGTCGTGCCTGCGGGCAGCTTCGCTGTGGCGACACGTTGGGCCAAGTATTGGCGTTGAGGGCAGATCAAATGCTCATCAACCCTTTCGACCTCGAGACCACCAAACTTGAGCGGTCCATCGCTGAGGTCAGCTCCGGAGCCCATATTGACGTTCTTGTGCGTGGCCTGCTCGTCGCACCGGAAAGGGCTAGTTCCTGCAAATAGAGTATCTTCGACGAGGAAAGAGGCGAGACCATCGGGAAGGGAGGACGAGTGCCGCTCGAGACTCAGCCGGAGCGTCCTTTTCAGTGACGGCGCGGCTGCATTGATCTACGCCTCGTGCTCGGCGGCGAGGTCTCGCGAGCGGTGCCTACTGGAATGGCGGTAGAGAAAGTTCTTGTCGACCAGAGAAGACTTCATCGCCAGCTTGCAGATAAACAGGCTTATGTAGTGGGCGCCCCAGTAGGGGCCAGACTCTCGAAAACCGTAGACATGGATTGGTACCCACAAGAGATAACCGCGTAGGCGCTCTCTCATTTCTTTGGGCGGACGGGTAAATATTTTCTTGGTCAGCTTGCCGCCTTGAAGGTAGTCTTGCTTGAAGACACGAGTCCAAATGCCGTAGCCCAAAGAGAAGCCGAGGATGAGCAGGATACGCACAGAAATCGAGGCCACGCAGCCGGCGTCAGACAAAATCGTCTTGAACTCCCGGTCCATGCAGCCTTGGACAACTATTCTGGCCTTCCATCTATCCTCGACGGTGTTGAACTCCTTGATCACGAGCACAATGCGCGTGCCTACGACGTTTCCGTGCCTAGGAATCGACGAGACGAGGACTATTTCCACAGCGATCATGTCCAATAGACTGTCCAGCTCCTCGATAATAGCGCTGTCGGACTTGAGACGATCGAAAGATGGGTGGCTTGGCGTAACGATCTCGGTAATAAAGACATCTTCGAATGCGCCAGCGTGTCCCTTCCCAACGAAAAACGAGTCAACAGCATCAAGCAGCCTTGACTGCACTTTGTCGCCGAGATCCGAGAAGGAGACAGACATCAACGGAGCAGCAGACCGTTGCCGCTGGTTACTGTTTTCTTTTTGAGGCTCAGCGACGGGCTTCCCGCGGAAGTAGATGGCTCTTCTGTCACGAAAATAACCTGCTTTAACGAGAGTTCGAGAGAGAGCTTGGGCGACACGATAGTTCGCGTGTGGATGGAGGAGGAAGTCGCGTTCGCCGTGGAGCTTCGGACTATGATCGACTTGAGCATGATGTTGGAAGAGCATCTCTTCATCGATCTCATGGAGAAGTCTGCGCGGCGACGGAGGCTTTGTGGCCAAGATCTGTACTTCCTCAATAGCAGTGGGAGACGAATCTACGAGCTCATATTCTTCTGCTGCTGGGGCTGGTTAGACATGCGAAGTAGGCGCTTCGTGCAACTTACGACCACTTCCCTAACTACCAATGCTACCCGAGACTAAAAGGGGCGCGACAAGGTCAACGCAAGTGTCATCCGAGCAATGTTCTCGATCCGTTGAAGAAGGGAAGCGTTCTATCGCGCAGAGATACGTATCTGCTTGCAGGACGGCAGAATCGTGGTCAAATGTCCACGTGTCATCTTCGCCAGCAAACGAGACGCGCGGCTCAGTGTTCCCGAGAGAACAGAGCAGCGTGTAGACCTTCTCTTCTTCTTTCGCCTTGATCTCGTCGTAGGCGACATGCTCATCACGCTCGTCATATTCAAGCTGCGTCGGGTACTCGTAGCCTTGGTCGTTGAAGAGCGTGGCTTCAACTTGAGCAAGCGCTTCCACAAAGAAGCTACGCTGCCTGGACGTGAGCGTGGGGTAGGCAGAGATCAAATGAAACTTAGAGTTTGAAATTGAGGCAGAGCATGGTGCGGCCGTCGCGGCCAAGTCCATTGACAATTTGCCCAGCTCTAGACGCAGACCCTTCTGATTCCGACGCGATTCGTCTTGTACCATAGGGCGGAAGAGATCCGACCGGAGCCGCAGAACGCCTTTCGAATCGGGCAGGCAGTGGAGGCCTGGAGACAGGCCGCCCGGGACGAGGGGGATTCGCGGCCCCTCGCGAAGATGCATTTGGGCGAAGGCGCGGGAGCTGAGGGCGGCTGCTAAGAGAATCGCTCGGATAAAAGCGACTGGGGCCAGTACCCCACAGGGACTCTTAAGCATCAACACTCGAGTCGGTGTCGTGATCTGTGTCAGAAAATCTTGTAGGCAGAGCAGATCGGCGACGTGCTTTAGCCTTCAGACGACGTAGTTCAGCAGAATTAAAGTCTGCCGTGCCACCGAGGCGATCAGCAAAGAGGTTTGGGTGCTCACTGCCGCCGCCGTTACGCCTGTCGTAGTCGTTGCATTATTTCCGCCAGGCATCGTTGAAATCGGTGCCGAGCAGGCCAAACTGGAACTTCTGGCGGGCTGTTTCAAGAGAGACCGATGCGTTCGTGTGCACTTGTCTGCCATAGTGCGACACTTGTTGACAAAGAGTCTTCCCAGCACATTCCCGTCGGACTCATCTGTATGGGCCGTGCGGATAGACTTCTAGGTCACATCACGCAGCATCTGCTGCATGTCGAGCAAGTTTCCGGGACGCTCCATGTTTTCCGCGAGATTGTACCAGTAGTGCTCGACGAGCAAGTCTTCGCGATTGGCAACACCTTCAGACCACTCGTTCAGATATTTCATCGTCTAAGGCGATAGAGCTACAGACATCAGCAGAAGATCGATCTCTTGTAGGCGAGAGGCTCTACCGCCGATGTAGCAGCGCATCAGGATAGAGAAATATCGCTCACAATGGGCAACTGTTTTCTCGCGAAGAGCGAATGGGACTTTCTCATCTAGGACCCAAAGCTTGAACTCGTGCCGATACATTTTTCGGATGGAGTTGTCGGCGTAACTCAGGTCTAGGTAGGACATTCCACCTTCAGGCGGGTAATCCTTAGCATCCATCGGTCTCTTCTCGCTGTAACCCCCATGGGATCCATTGCGAGCTGATCGGAAGGCTCCATCAGTCTCATCCTAATGGCCCATGCCACCGGAGCCCATGGGCGATTGCTGGCGGCCTGTGCGACTTTTCTCATTGTGCCTCCTTTCTCCCATGCCGAATTGGTAGCGTATGCCGAGACCTGGCCTCTGACTGTTGCGGCTGCTCAGAGCAGGGCGGGAGCGCCGCGACCGGAGGAGCGCGGCCTCGTCGGGGCGCACTTCGAGATCGTTCTCGCTGTCATAGTCGTTCTCGCTAGGAGGAGGAGTAGCATAATCTCCATGCGGGTTGTTGCAATCATCGCCGTCTGCAGAGATAGAGAGCTAGAGTCATCGCCTGTGGCGCCGGGTACTGCGGCCATTGAGGCGCCGCCTCTGGCCGCGGGCTGGCGTCCTGAGCGCTAGTCTGATTGTTGATCGGACGGGTCGGCTCTTGGGCGGACGGCGACGACCGGGCAAATGACGACTGCTCATTCCGCAAGTAGGAAAGAAAAGCGGGAGGGCATGGCGAGCCCTCAAAGAACCAGACTTTGTCGTTGCCCCTGTACGTGCGGAACTCCATATTTCACTCCCAATAGACATCGAGAATTTCACGCTGGGACTCCGGGATGATTAGCTGATGGTGACAATCATTCCTGGGTGAATGAACGAAGGCAACGGGACCGCTGGCAGCTGGGTCGTAGGACTTTTATCCGTAGTCGGGGATAGGCAAAGTCGGCTGGTATCCAATGCCGCGATTCTCCTCCACGTCAGGCTGCGATGGGTCCAGATAGCTGTAGGTTTGGAAGGATCGTCGCCTTTTCGGGAGTTCGCTGTTGATTCCAGGAGCAGGCGAGACCTGAATATCCCTCGAGGCCTTTTCTTTCTTGTCCTTCTTCTGGCGCAACTTTCCGACGGGAGCGACGACGATTGGTATCTCGAAGTCGCCGTCACCAGACCGACGGAGGTCCGATATCGCAGGGACGACGTCCTTGGGCATGATGTTGGTCTTGTCTTTCATCTCCCTGCCCAGATCTAGACCGGCAGACTTCCTCTTATTTATCGCCCTCTTGGGCTTCCTGAAAATGTCCTCGTCCTCCCGCGAATATGCCGCTCGCTCCTCAACAGAGGGCGTGGCGTTGCGTCCAAGCGTGTCACAGAGCGCGCGCTGGACGTTCTAGTTAGACGGCACACTTGCGGGAGGGGCGACCGGAGGTATCTTGGCGGGAGCCCTAGAGGACCTCGCGGGGAGAACATTTGAGGCCCCGGCGCATTCAAGCGCATTCGTAGCCGTAGCAGCCTGAGTCGCGTCCTCGAGGCCTGAGCCACCGACGGCGGCGCGCGCAGATGGCGTGGAAAACCTTTCGCTAGACAGGAATGCGGGGACAACATAAGCGGCATAAAGATTAGATTTAGCAGTAGCTTCCTCAGATGTCGGAGAGGGGGGCTCAGGCGTACGGCGGCCGGGCTATCCAAGATACTTCGGCCACAGATGATAAGTATCGCCGTAAGCGTAGCGACCAGACTCATTCGTGCCGCCGAATGTGTAGAACTCGGAGCGTCGGTCCTCGCGCCATCCCAGAGGAACGTCGGAGGGCATAAACTCGCGTTCATGCCGCACATACCCCTAGCACTTCCAATGAGAGTAGAACTCGTCCAGATAGTTGCGTAGGGCAGAGCAAATGCCGAAATTGTCGCCTCGGTGGCCGCGAGACATCTTTGGAAAGAAGGGTCGCAGTTCTTGGTGGTGTCGTTCCACAGCGCGTCGACGATCTCCATAAGCACCTGCGGCGGCATGTTGCTGACTTCCTTGAAGATATCATCGAGCTTGATATCGTTGTTGGCAAAGCTCCTGAGCACGTCGGCGTGGTGGAAGGCTCCACCATTAACTCTGCGCAGCAACTGTGATCCAAATATCCTAGCGTGGCGCCTCTCATCAGGAGATGCGCCAGACACACTCGGGTCTGGCCGAAGGTACGGGAGGACCAGCGAGTAGACGTGATTCTCGCCGACTGGGACGCGAAACACAACGGCCTGCGAGTGGCTGAAGGTGACGGAGCCGATCCACGGCCGCGCGAGGCGTCGTCGTAGGGCTCAGCTTCGCCTACAGCGCTTTTGGGATCACGAGGGGGCTTGGAGAACTTGGTATTCTTCCGCCGCGTGACGTTGGCGGTCGGCGGCGCGCTCGCTGCGGTGGACAGGGAATCTATGATAGCATCAGAAGTTGTACCTCGGGCGACATACGAAGCACCTCTCACACCAGAAGACAACGCACCCGGATCGGGGACAGCACCAGATCGGGGACAGCACCAGACGGAGCACCTCGGTAAACAGACGAAGCACCTCTCACAGAACAAGACGCAGCACCTGGGTCGGGGACAGCATCAGGGGACGAACTCGCGGGCGTGCCGGGCGGGGCAGAGCCGGACGCCGGCGAGGGTGAAGCTCCAGAGTCAGACAGCGGCGGTCCCGCGTCCACAAAGAGGACGTGGTCACGGGCGGGCCCGCTGCTGAGAGACGAGGCTGGGGGATTCGGGGGTTTAGCAGGCGCGCTCGGGGGAGAGAAGAGGTCGTCCACCGAGTCTGGCGCACGGAAAGCAAGGGGCTTCGCGGGTTCTGCAGCAGGGCTGCAGACGGCGTGTGCTCAGGGAGGTTGGTGGGCTGGTTGACTGGGACAGAATAAGGATTGTTGGGAATTCCGTCCTCTCTGTTTGGGATACCAGTAAGGCCGACGGAAGAAGGGCGCGCGGCATCATCTTCGCGGCCGTTGAAAGGCCCAATTGGGGGACTTTTTGGCGCATTTCTGACACTTTTCTCCCCGTTGGGGTCCATAATTCTTTGCAAACATTGCGTAAAATTCGAACGTTTTCCGCGACTCTTTTTGCACCAAAATGGGCACAAAAATGTCGGAAAGAAGAGCAGAAGTGGTTAGCAAACTTTCCTTGAAGGTGCCTAAAGGGGTTTCACAGTAAACTTCGAATTTTCTGAATCCGGTAACAAAGAATCGACGCTAGTCAAGATTCCTAATTACTTTAATTAATAGTGCACTATAGTGACGGAATCAATCGGTAAGGCTCGCCGTATCCAAATAGGGTGTGAGGTCTAAAAGGAAGTTGAGTCTCTCATTATCCCTTCGGGTCGAGTAAAATACTCGCCGTTATCGGTGATAGCTCAAAAGACGCGTCTTAACGCAGATCAGCTCCGCGCAGATAAAGACGGCTAAGGAAGCCTCCCCCCCTTTAGGGAGGCTTCCTTAGCCGTCTTTACCTGCGCGGAGCTGATCTGCGTTGACGGGCGTGTACTTCCTCGTATGTATACTGGTTAGTTACAATATGCCGATTGACTAGTTTTTAGAAGTAGGAACAAGGCTGAGCATCAAGCTCACTACCTATGCAAACGACGTAGCGTTACCGCGCCGATTTCTAACGTATTCCTATGATAAAGCTAGTACCCTAAATACAGTACTTCATAACCAGGTGCCCAAACCAAAATACAAAAGGCTGATGCTGATGCCTTAACCCTAAAGGGATAGGATAGAGCCAGCTGACTCTGACAATAGTTTACACGTGTCTCGAGTAGGGAACGAGTAACCAGTAACTACTACTCAGTGATAAGCCGACGAGTATACTTGAGTATACTCATACTACCACGTGTCCCGGCGTGTAGTAATAGGCCCCTACTACAGCGAGTTAACTCGAGTATAGTCGAGTATAACATACTCTCAAATTAATGGCTTACCTCCACAGATTCGTCTGCTTCGGAGCATCAGCAGTCACTGTTGAGGGCACGGACTGCGTCGCACAGTCGCAGGGGCTTATATATGCTAGCGATATCCCCGGAGGAGAGGTCGAATCGACGTTGGACATCATCAAGGAGCTCCTGTCATGCCAAAACTTCTTCTGTTTCTGAGCATTAGACACGGCGGAGGGCGTCTGCACGGAGACATGCATGGATTCGTACCGCCGCTCGACGCTTTGTCTGATACTCCGAAGCAGAAGGTTTTGTCGAGGATAGTAGCTTCTGTAGCTCTGTAGCGAGATCCTCTCGATATCTCCTGCTCTTTAGACAATAAAATCCGGAGTGCTCTAGAGCTTTACAATTTGTGTCGTCTTGCAAGACAACTAAGCCGCATGCGGCTTGGTGGATTGGATAAGATTTGAGCGTTGCCTTTCTCTTTTGAGGTGTTCACGCATAGACGCGTTACACGCGTGTGCGAGAACTTTGAAGTAGTTCAGCTGTAACTTGAAATTAAAAAAACTGCTGCAATGGACATGCATGTTTGCAAATATTTCGACGTACTTACAATGTAAAGGGATCATATCAGTTTGACTAAGGTAACAGAGCACGTAGGACACGGAGGTATTTGAGCAAAAGAAATTAAATGTAAATTTCAAAACTAAGAGCTATCGAGATCTACGATATCTGTTGGAATGGCTTGTATTTCTTCCACGACCTCTACCGAACCAAGAGGCGTGCTATTATCCTCCATAATTTTCGCGTTTGCCTTCAAACGCAACCACATCTCTAAAGTCTCGTCCGTCATCCCCTCCGCAGATACGAATAGTAATTGTACCAAACGAAAAAACACGTTCCTGGAAACTTTTGGCTGTCGGCTTGGACAAGTCATTTGCCGCCATCGAGCTTATTATTGGACAATCGCTCTTCTTATCGGCCCACCAAATATAATCGTCAATAAATTTGAATACATACAGAACGTTGTGGACTTTTCTTGAGCTCCATTTTGTCCCTGGAGGACTGTCACGAGCGGCAATGTGCTCAGGAAGCAAGCTTACTTTCTTCCAGTCTTCCTCTAGAGAAATCGAATGCCGGATTTTATCTTTCGTCTTCCCAATCGGAGTAAGTTCTTCTTAAAGAGAAACAGATGAGTCCTGGGAAAGGGGGATAGGAAATTGATAAGAAGCTTTAGCTGACTTAAAGAGGTCATTTTCATCGTCTCTGTCATCGCTCCCGCCACTATCCGAATCGCTTTCGGCTTCCGGGATGCCAGGAGCGGCCTGGGTCAATGGAAGGTCAGTCAAATTTGCAGCCTCTTTCGTCATCTCGATTGTAAAGAGTTCCACGGCAGATTTCCATAAGTTTTCATCTCCCGAATCGTCTAGCACAACGTTCTTCCCAACCGTCACCATCAGCGGATTAAAAACCATCGCGAGTTTTTTATCCTTCGTCTGGGAAGGAAAGTAGGTATCAAACCCCTTTTGAATTCTGCAGCACAGCTCCTCGGCATTTTACGACAAACTTTTCGTACTTGGGTGTGTGCCGCTCTCACTCTGTCGACAAACCTTGAATTTGGGAAGGTCACCGAATGGCATAGTCGCTTTCCACACAAAAGCTCCAGAATATTCATCAATCCTCTTCTCCCCGGCCTCCATATCGACGATTTGGAAAGTCCCGCTAGAGACGCACAAATGCTGAGCCTGCAAAACCGAAACCTCATAAAGGCACTGCATCTAATACTGCTCATCCTGCCGTCAATTGACAGCTTAAAAACCGGCCGAATTATTGACTAGTCAACTAGTGGAGCTCTACCTCTTCTATAAGACTACACTTCTCACCATCCACGCCAAATTTAGCAGACAAAGCACGGCGATCGCCGCGGAAAATACTTCAAACGCAAATCTAGAACGCATGCACTCCTGAAACAGACATGAGTTCCTGTAATACGCGTTTTGTTGTCGAGAGCACATGTAAAACAGAAAAACGGAAAGCCCGATTACGCCTCTCATACGATATCCTCCTTTTATTTGATTGGACGGACCACATGTATTTGATGACAGACCACAACATCAAACGCAGGTTTTTCACCTTTTCGTTGGTGTCGACAACGACCTTATTAAAGGTCCTCTTCCTCTACCCCGTCGCATGACCACACAAAGTGTTCAAAATGTGCACCAGACACGATCCGTTCTCCCCCGCTAGCAGCCGACCTGCCGAAACGGCCGAATTAGTATTGTCGTTGATCGAAAATTTGATACTTCTTTCACCAGTACATACCGCCCCAACACCACCAAAGCCGCCTCCGAAGCGTCCTTCATAGTGTGAGATTCGGGGCGCGCGAGACCGAGTGCAATACGTTTGATTTAAAATGAGGCCCGGTCTAAAAACGTCACGTTTAGTGTGTCACGGTGACACTTACGCCAAAACATGTCTTCGCTTCGGAGTCTCAACCTTCATGCTGAAAAGACACGAACTCTGCTTCATTTCGCTCTTTCTTTCCGGGCAAGTACTTCTTGCGAGCAAATGCAAGCATGTCAGTAAAAGGGCAATGACTTTTCTTCGCTACATCTCCTTCCGGATCATTCTTACAGGTACCGGCCACGTGGCGTTTCAAATCGCAGTAGTAATTGGCCGACAAGTGCGTTGCAGCCTGCAGCAAATCAAAAACGCTCGGGTGGTCATGTAAATGTGCAGGCAGGCCACATTCTGCCAGAAATGCAAAGATTCTGCGGTGCACGACGTCAAGCGATCCGCTTCGGAAGCCTTAAGACTTTTCTTGTAACAGCTCTATGTTTATTAAGACTGGAATCCTGCTTCCGATAAAGTGCGCCTGCGCGAAGCCTTCGAATTGGGAACATAAATGGCTTCCTTATGCTCCGCCTTGTGCATCCTCTCGAATTGTTTCGAAAAATTAGAAACGTTGCTGTCGTGAAGAACCATGACGGATCTTCCAGCGACGAGTCATTTGCCAGGCACAAACAGCAACTATAACATGACATTTTTCCACGGCGGCTGACTTGCGGAGGGGTCACATTGAGAAGATAGGCCCACATGGGGATGTAATTCCCTAACACGCGAGTAAAAGAAATGCCACTTCAAATATTTGAAAAAGTCACCGCTGGCGATCCTGAAGCCGATACAGGAATGCATTTGCTGGCGACATCTGCAACTGAGACAGAAGCGGTAGGAGAGGTCCCATTCAAAGAATAATTTAGGTCGGGTGGTGACGTATTTGGCAAAATTGGTGCGATAGATTGGGGAGATTGAACGAGCTGGATCAACGTTTGGTCACCTCAGGCGGCAGGAAGGCTTCCGCAAGTTTCAACGCAGCGTCCGTCGCCGTAGTCGGTTCAGGAAGGCTTGTTCACAAGGCATCGCTTTTTTCGTGACAGAAGCTACTGCCACGAAAAAGCAAATACATATTTAACCGTTGAGAGCACCCTAGAACTTATCTAGAGTCTAGCTACTGGCCTAGTAACCCCTAGATTGCCATATTTTAATAAAACGTTTGTTTCCGAGCAGTATGAGCACCAAAACTAAGGCTTTTACTGAGTACGATCTCGTACTCCAGAGTCTGGAGTATGAATCATCCCTGACATGCCCATCCGTCGCGACCTCGTGTCTTTTACTGTAAAAGAGCTTTTCGAAAACGTTCTTTTTTGACTCTCAGCGAGTGAGAGGCTCGTATCAGACCTCACAGTGGATTCAAAAAAGTAACGACTTTTCTTCAGTGACGATAAAGTCGGTCTCAATTAGAGAAATCCCTCCCACTCATTAGCTCTCTAGAATACAGTATGATAAATAATTTATCATACTCTGTATTAACCCGAGTAGTATAGTAGTAGGCGTACGACCTACTACAGCCACTGCAGGCAAATCTGACCGAGTATGCTTGTACTCGTGTATGCTTGTACTCGAGTATATTTGTACTCCGTAGTAGGGCTAATATACTCGGTCAACCTACTACTTATCATACCTCTTACCAAACTATGCTTCGGATGTGCATCGATTACCGTGCAGTACATAAAGCCACAGTCAAAAAGCACTATCCGCTGCCACGAATTGATGAAGTTTGGGACCAACTGGGGGGATCAGTATTCTTCACCGCAATAGATCTGCGATCTGGCTACAGCCAAATACGCATCGAGGAATAAGAGGTACCAAAACCCAGTTTACGAACTCGCTATGGCGCATTCGAATTCCTGGTGGTACCTTTTGGCCACGCCAACGCTCCCCCAACTTTTCAGTCTCTTATGAAAAACGTTCTAAGATCTTTTCTCGGCGATTTGTGTCTAGTATACACTAGAGCGACAAAGTTGGCCGTTTTTATGATAATATCGTACACTGTACACGAAAATATCGTATTTAAAAAAAACTATATTATCATACTCCCGTGTCGGACAGAAAACGTCCTCCTAGTACGTTATTATCGTCCAAAGATGACTGTACAGTTCAGAACAAGCCGCATGACAAACAGCGAAGAGCATTGACGCT
>JAULCF010275551.1:0-11984 GCA_032361265.1 Devaleraea mollis | reverse complement strand
GCGAGCCGTTGGCTTCCACATCCCGCACTCACACAGCGGCGTGCTCGACGTGTGGTTGAACTATGGCGCCATTGGCGTGCTCCTGTTCGGAGCGCTGTTCGTGACCGGTGTAGCGAAGGGTGTCCGGCTGATCCGTCGTTCCCCGAAGACCGCCGAGTGGTTGCTCACGCTGCTGGCAGCACAGCTCCTGATGGGTTTGTCGGAGAACGTCTTCCTCGGCGCGTGGATCGTCTACATCGGACTCGCCCGTGGAATCGCTCAGCGAGAGTTGAACGATTTCGCCAGGGTCGACGCGGAAGCGAACCTCGATGAAGTCCTCGAATCACGAAAAGCACTCGCGACCGATCCTTGAACGGGCAGGCACTGGCGTGCCGCCATCATGAAATCCGGGTGAGCCCAGAGCGGCACCCCGGCCCAGGACAGCCTCAGGCCGGTCGGGCGTCGAGCACGCTGTCGAGCACTTCCACCAACCGGCGGCCGGCGGCCTCATCGGTGTGATGGCGATCGCCAGAGGCGAGTGCACCCTTGTTCAGACGTTCTCGAAGACCTGCGTCGTCCCACATGCCTTGCACGGCATCTGCCATTGCTTTTGCGTCAGCGACGGGGACGAGGAGTGCATTCTCATCGTGCTGGACGTAGTCGTCGACGCCTTGCCGGTCAGAGACAACCAGCCCTCGACCATGACGGAACGCCTCGGCCATCGTGATCAGACCGGCAGTCAAGCCGTCATTGTTCATCGGCAACACGTTGACCGTGGCCTGACGAACCAGGCGATGGATGCCTTGACGATCGACACCTTCGAGGATCTCGACGTTCGGCGGCGGCGTCAGCCCCGCAAGGACTCGAGGACCGGCAACGACCTTGGTCTTCAAACCAAGCTGTTCCATCGCCTCGAAGAACGTTCGGTAGTCGCG
The DNA here is from genome assembly GCA_032361265.1 of Devaleraea mollis. Taxonomy (NCBI): domain Eukaryota; phylum Rhodophyta; class Florideophyceae; order Palmariales; family Palmariaceae; genus Devaleraea; species Devaleraea mollis. Next base: position 11,070 of record JAULCF010275551.1, on the reverse strand, counting down.
GAAGCCTGAACCCGTGGCGAAGACGAAGGGGTCATCGACCGAGATCTCGTCGGTCTGCACCACTCCCCCGTACTGCACGTGCGCAAACGAGAAGGCGTCGCTCTTGATGCCGAGATGCTGTGCGTAGGCCTCGATCTCGTTGGTCGAGTGCACAACGAACCGGTCGACGGCACGAAGTGCTGGGCGGGCCAAGACCGACTTCGGATCTCGGCCGAAGGTGGTGTTGAAGAACCAGGCGACCAGAGGGACGTCGATGCGTCGAACCCGTTTGCGCATTGCCGCGGTGGCAGCGAGCTGTGGGAAGACCGTGATTGCTCCGCCTCGATCGTTGACCGCAGTGTCGAGCAGGGACGCTGCGGTTGCGTTGAAGGCTCGCCACTCGGCCAGTCCGGTGACTTGGGTCTTCTTCTCGTGCCAGTTGACGTCGCCGCCACCGTGGGCGACCTTGTCGAATTGGTGGCGCGAGGAGTCGGTGAAATCGCTGATCCACGGGGACTCAGCCTCGTCGATGAACGGTGCCGAAACAGCCCATGAGAAATGGGATTCGCTACTGCTCATGGTTGGTCGTTGCCTCAAGGGCCGATTGATGCTGATCATGGTGTCGTTTCCCTCCGACAAGTGGACCCTGGGGCCACACTTCACTATCGACCCGTTCGCACCGGATCTGAATCAACTTGCGTGAAACGCCGTGAGACTTCCGCAGAGGAGCTCGACGTATCGGGTACTGGAGTGGTTGGCCAGGACGAACGACCTGGCTCGTTTTGCTCGTGCTGCGGACGACCCCGGACTCTCGAGGATGCTCTGGATTGCGTCACGGAGGGCGTCGGTGTCACCAGGTGGTACGCCAATGACCAGGTCTTTCTCGCTGAAGTCCGTCGCCAGACCCGGGTTCTTGGTGATGATCACCGGCGACCCACAGGCAATGGCTTCCATCATCGTGGTCATGCCGGCGGAGTACTCGTTGTCGAGCAGTGGAATGACCGTGACCGCAGCGTCTTGGTAGAGACCTCGTAGGTCAGCGAACTCGAATCGGCGCATCTCGATGTTGTCTGGCAGCGTCTCGGGCATTGCAACGATCGTGTCGTCGGTGAAGTTGGGCGATACCGCGCATACCTTCACATCAAGGTCCATGCCTTCGATCGCGTCGGTCATGGTGGCGTAGTCACGTTGCTCGAGGCCACAACTGGTGATGAGTGATCGAGGACGCTCGATCGGCTCGCGAGACGGACGGAAGAACGCAGTGTCGGTCTGTTCAGAGGCGAGCAGACCGGGGCGAGCGAGGTGCAGATCGTTGAGCGAGTCGACTTTGTCCGTGGCGCCCGCAATCGGCAAGACGTCGACGCCCAGCCGAGCAAGGAGCTTGGTGAGGAGTCGCGCTCGAACGCGGTGTGGAGCTGAGTAGAAGACCGCCAACTTGATCTTGCGGCGTGACATCGCAGCAAGGAGCCCGATGGGGAGGCCCGAATCGTCGCCGGTCGCATACACGAGGTCACCGGAACGCAGATCTTTCATCAACGCTCGAGCGAGCGCCCAGTGTTGTGGCTGCCCTACGACGCGTGCGCCGAACTGGTCTCTCCGTCGTGTCGAATGTTCTGCGGGCTGCATGATCTCGGCGCCGAGACAATCAGCGAGGGCGACCATTGCATGCCCAGGTCCGAGATCGCTGCGCCGTCGCTCCTTGAAGACGTCGAAGTCGAAGGCTGAACTCGTGATGACGTAACGACCCACGGTCTGGCCGTCGGGCAAACGCACAGACAGATCTGAAACCGTCGTCTGCTCATTGCCCACCGATTGTGTTTTCACCACGTGCTCGCCCCTCGCGCCGATCGCAACAACCGACCCATCCACCAGTGAGCCTGCCGAACCATCACGCAACATGCGGGTCGGCGGGTCCTTTGACCTATGAGCATAGGTTCACTCACCCAAGCGTGACCAGTGCCTTCGGTCCCCATACTGATCAACGCCCACAAGGGCCCGACGCGACCACACGAGTCCGTCATTTGATCTGCACTCCAGGAGCACAATGTCTGCAAGTCCCACCTTCTTGATCGGCGCTGAGCGCTCTGGCACCACGCTCCTCCGGTTGATGGTCGACTCACACCCCGAGATCACCTGTATCGAGAACCTCGACTACGTCATCAACGCAGTGGAATCGAACGGTTCGTTCCCCTCCCTCACCGACTATGCCGTCCGACTCGAGACCGAAACCGTGTATTCGACCAGCGGGTTCTCGCTGGACATGGACCTTCCCGACCTTGCTGCGGTCGCCAACGACTTCGTTGCGCAACGCATGGCGGCATCTGGGAAGTCCACGGTTGCTGTCATGGCCCACGACGGCATGGACGCCATCCTTCGCATCTGGCCAGACGCCAAGTTCATCCACATCGTGCGAGATCCCCGAGGCGTGGCGCTGTCGGCGAAGGCCTTCGAGTGGGGCACGGCGGTCTACTTCGGCATCGCCCGGTGGGTGGAACTGATGAAGGAGTGGGATCGTGTCACCGCTTCGATGGCTCCGGACCGGATCATGGAGATCCGCTTCGAAGACCTCGTGACCGACCACGAGACGGTCCTCAGCCAGGTGTGCGGCTTCCTCGGGAAGAGCTACACCGACGAGATGCTCAGCTACGCCGACCAGACTGACTACGAGCGGCCGATCGCGGCGAAGGCCACCGAGTGGGAGTCCTCGATCACCAATCGAGAGATGCAAGAGATCGAAGCACGAGTTGGCGAGCATCTCGTGTCCAAGGGTTACGAGCCGAGTGCGCTACCGAAGATCGACGTCGGAAAGAGCGACATCGCGAAGATGAAGGCGAAGGTCCGAGGTCTCAAGTGGAAGCACAAGTTGGAGTTCTACGGCGTTGCCGGAATCGGCGAATTGATTGCTCGCAAAGCCGGCCGCGATGAACTGCAGATGAAGCTCAAGAAGCAGATGAACGCCAAGGAACGCCAAGGCCGGAAGCGCTCATGGCGTGAACCTGGCCGTGAGTTCTCCTACAGCCCGGCCAAGAAGGCCGAACTCGAGGCAGCATCACGCTGACGAAGGCGCCGGTCAGCTGTCGCCGTCTTTGACGGTCACTTCGAGGCCGGAGTCACGCCATGAACGCTTTCGGTTGCCTCGCTCGATCTCGTTGAAGCGAAGTTGCACCGACTTCTTGTAGGACTCACTCGGGATCACCCGGGTGAGTCCACGCTCGACGAACAAGCGCAAACCGAAGCGGTCGATGCGCGACTTCCACTTGCCGACTCGTCCTTCGACCTCGACCCGCATGAGATCAGCACCGGTCGGAACAATCGGATCGAGCCCGCTGGGTTCGAAGCCGCGAGCAGTCAGGAGGTCACCGACCTTGCCCTCGAGCAACTGCGTGTCGCGATCGGACATCTTCCCTTTCCAGCTGGCGATGCGGCTGGGGTTCGGAAGCCCGTAGTCGGTTTCATCGGCGTAGGACAGCATCTGATCGGTGTAGTCGACGCCCAAGAAGTCGCAGACTCGGTTGAGCTGGGCCTCGTGATCTGAGATGAGATCGGCGAACTGCAGCTCGATCCATGCGTCGTCAGCGATCTTCGGCACGAGCTTGCTCCAGCCGGTCTCCGCATGGATCCACTTGTCCACTGCGGTGTACACGTTGCCGAACCAGCCCATCTGGATCACCGACAGCGCCACGTCACGTGGATCTCGAATCAAGTGGATGAAGCGGGCCTCTGGCCACACATGCAGGATCCGATCGATGTCCATGTGGACCATCGCCGCAACGATGTCCTTGCCTGAGATCGTCAGTCGTTGAGCGAAGAAGTCGTTGAGCAACGCATCGAAACCCAATGACGGATCAATCGTCAGATTCGAACTGCCGAAGATGGGCTGCGTCGACAGATAGTCGTGGTACGCCCCTATCGAAGGTCGAGTCCCGTCGTCGCCGATCTGGGCGACCATGAATTCGAACCCTTCACAGCAAGTGATCTCGGGGTGGGAATCAAGCATCAGCCTCAGCAGCGTTGATCCCGAGCGTTCGGCACCAACGAGGAAGACTGGACGAGTTGTATCAGGCACAGGGTTACCATCGGAGAGGTCCGTCACCGGGTGAGTGTCGCAGACGGAAAAGATTAGTCAAGGACCCTCGACCGCTCAGCTCGACCTGCAGCTCGGCCGATGGAGCATCACCAGCACATCTTCTCCGCTTTCAGCTCAATCGGATCTCATGCATCGTCTCCCGAACTTCTTCATCATCGGCGCCATGAAGGCAGCCACATCCTCGCTCCATGATCAATTGGCAGCGATCGATGGCGTCTTCATGAGTGACCCGAAGGAGTTGTACTTCTTCAGCGATGATCCGGTGTACGCCAAGGGCCTCGATTGGTACGCCGAACACTTCCGCTCCGCTGGCCCGGACGACACCGTTGGCGAGTCCACCACCCACTACGCCAAGCTGCCCACCTACCCGGAGACCATCGACCGGCTGGCCGACGCCATCGAGAACCCCACGTTCATCTACGTGATGCGTCACCCAATCGACCGCTTACTCTCCCAATACACCCACATGTGGCTGGAACGCGAGGTCACCGCAACCTTCGATGAGGCCATCGACGGAGCCGTTCCCGAACTGGTCGACTACAGCCGGTACAGCTACCAACTCGAACCGTACTTCGAGCGCTTCGGTGCTTCGAGCGTGCTCCCGGTGTTCGTCGATCGTCTGCGTGCCGAGCCATCGATCGAGCTCAGCCGTGTGGCGTCCTTTGTCGGCATCGATCACCCTGTCACCTGGAACGACAACATCGACGCCAACAACGTCAGCTCCGAACGGTTGCAGACGAGCAGCGTTCGCGACGGCTTGAAGAAGGTCCCTGGCTACGAACGCCTCCGTGGGCTCGTACCCGAGGCCACGATCGAACGGGTTCGAGATCGCTGGCGTCCGACAGAACGACCAACCCTGAGCCCAGCGCAGGAAACAGCGGTGACCGAGGTCCTCGACGCCGACCTGCAACAGCTCGGCTCCTGGCTCGGCGTCGATCTCAACGTTGCCACGTTCTCGGAGACGACGGCGGCGCTCGATACCCCCTCGTGGCGGGCCAGTGCCCTCGCTGCGTACCCGGGAGTCTCATGAGCAAGTTGCGGGGCCTCGTGGGCCGCTATCGCGAGATGGCCACCGATGTCGCGTGGAGCGGCATCAGTGACCTGTTCAACCTCGTCGCCAATCTGCTGTCGTTTCTGTTGCTCGGCAACACGCTCGCTCTCGCCACCTACGGCGGCTACGTCGGCACCTACGGGGTGATCGCTCCGCTCGGGGCCTTCACCTGGTCAGGTCTGTCGCTCCTGATCCTCCAACGGGTCATTCGTGAACACGACGACGCCCAAACCGTTGCCGGCCGGGCCTACACCCTCGCCATCACTCAGGGCATCGCTGCGGTCGCACTCGCCACCGCCATCGGTTCGGCCTTCATCTCGAACATCTCGCCGCTGACGATCTTCATCATCGCTACTGCCGAGTTGCTGTTCTTCCCCATCACCCAAGCCTCAGCGACACTCATCCAGGCCACACACGGCTTCGCTGCTGCCGCCAAACTCCGGATCTTCCTGCCGGCGGTTCGCCTCACTTCTCTCTTGATCCCGTTCTCGCTCGGCATTCTCACCGTGCGAAACCTCGCCATCTCGTGGCTCATCGGATTCGCCATCGTTGCGGTCATCTCGGTCTTCATCGCCGTGCCTCGCTTCGGCCTGCGCTTCGGGTTCGGACGGCCGAACAGGGCGTACCTCCGAAGCAACGCCGAGCTCTCGTTGCCCCTGACGGCGAACACGCTGCAGCAGAACGGCGACAAGGTCGTGATGAATGGCTTCGGCCTCGAGGCCGACGCTGGCCTGTACGGAGCCGCCTACCGCATCATCGCGCTTTCCCAGCTGCCGATCCGAACGATGAATCAGGCGTTGTTCCAGCGCTTCTTGCCAGACAACGAGAACGACAAAGGCCAGCACGTGCGGCGGGCCAAGCGCTTCAGCTCGGTCTCGCTCGCTCTCAGTCTGGTCATCTGCACCGTGCTGTTCTTTCTTGCGCCCGCGCTCACCTTCTTGGTTGGCGACAAGTTCGCCGAGTCGGTGACGATCGTTCGTTGGCTGCTCATCATCGTTCCGCTCCTCGCTGTCAGCCGGGCGCCGCTGAACGGGCTTCTCGGACTCGGTCAGACACAGATTCGTGCGGGACTCATTCTTGCGTCGGCCGCCCTCAGCCTCGTGATGTATCTCACGCTCGTGCCACTGATGTCATGGCGCGGTGCTGCCATCGGCACGGTCATCTCCGACCTGTTCATCACCGGCTCGGGTTGGTACCTACTGATGAAGTTCCAACGCCAAGCCGATCAAGCGCTCGATGACGGAGCCGTCGTCCCCGCACCCGCATGACCACTGGTGCCGGGGGTTAACAAGTGAACAACTCCGCTTCACCGGCCTCCGGCCGGTTGTTAACTTGTTAACCCCCGGCACCTAGATTTCGTGGTGGTCGAGTTCCACGCCGAAACGGCCGGCCATCATGCCGATGCCTTCGGATGCAAGCGCCGCAGCAAATCGGAGCTGAGGAGCTTCACGATTCGCCAGTCGACTGATCGGTCGGACGAGCGCCCTCGCGACTTGCCGACCGCCTCGCAAGAACAGCCGTGTTGCTGTGGCATCGCCTGACCGGTGATTGGTGAGGTACTGCGTGTTGCCCATCCACATCGCCCGACCGAGTTGGTACTTCAAGGTCGACCGGTCGTGGGGCTCGACCTCGAACACGGCGGTCTTGGTCGAGAAGTAGCACTTCAGACCCCGCCCGACAGCAGCGCGATAGAAGACCATGTCCTCTCCCCCGAGCACACCGAGGTCCGGGTCGAATCTGATGTCGGTGTGTTCGAGCAGGAATGATGCTCGCAGCATCGAGTTGCCGGTGGCACAGATCGGGACGTTCTCGTCTTCGTCGAAGTCGAGCAGGCCGAAGCGATCGAACGGCTCGTCGTGAATCCACGATGCAGCGTCGGTCGGAAACTGCAGCAGGAGCGGGCCGGTGGTGGCGTCGGCACCGGTGCGCTCTTGGAGGTCCAGGTGAGCGTCGAACCAGTCAGCCGGAACCATGATGTCGTCGTCGGTCATCGCGACCCAATCGCCGATCTCGCTGGCTGCGTCGAGCCCGGTGTTCCGAGCAATCGAGATGTTCTGCGATCCGGCGTGGCGGTAGTGCAGTCCAAGTGGGAAATGGTGCTCGAACGAGTCCACGACCGTCTTGGCTCGACCGTCCGGATTGTCATCCACGATGACCACTCCGATCTCGGCTCGACCTGCGACAGCATCGGCTGCGGTCTGGAGCGTCGCCAGCAGACGGGCCAGCGGCTCGTTGCGTTTGTACGTGCAGACGTAGACAGCGATTCGAGTCATCAGGTTCCGGTCGGCAGTGGTGGGTGGTTGTTGAGCGACGGCTAGAGCACCACGGCGTCGGCGCCGAGCAGCACTCTCAGCTCTGGGATCAACCCAGAATCATTCGACACGTTGAACTCGTCGGCCAGCTTGATGACCTGTGTATCGCTGAGATGGATGTAGACCGACGACTCACCCGGGTACTCGGTCAGCACCCGCTTGAGATCATCGATCAGGTGATCGGACAGTTGATCTGGTCTGACCTCGAGCCGCACGGGTGCGTCCGAGCCGAGATTCCCGGCCTCGAAGACCTCGATCGACTGGACCATCAGCTTCGCTTCGTCATCTCGCTTCTGCACTCGAGCCCGGGCAATGACGATGCGATCGTCGTCGAGCAGGTGGCCGTAATCGGTGAAGGTCCGTGGGAACACCATGCACTCGGCCGAAGAAGCGAGATCTTCGAGAATGAAGATGCCCATGAGATCGCCCTTCTTGGTCCACTTCCGCTGGAGCTGGGTGACCACGCCACCGATCGTCACCGGTGCACCGTCTTCCATCGACTCGAGGTCGGTGAGTGACTGCTCGGTCCGACGACGGAGCGCACTCTCGAGACCCATGAGCGGGTGATCAGAGACGTAGAGACCGAGCATTTCTTTCTCGAATGCCAGTCGCTTGCTCTTGTCGAACTCGGTGTTCGGGATCTGTGGGCGATCGTCGTAGGACGGTCCGTCCTCGACCGAACCAAAGAGCGTCATGACGCCCATGTCGTGTTCTTTCCGGGTGGCAGCGGTCTTGTCGATGATCTCCTCGAAGGTCAGCAACAAGCCCTGCCGAGGGTGACCCAACGAATCGAAGCCACCGGCCTTGATGAGGGACTCGATCGCTCGCTTGTTCAGCACTGAGTAATCGACGCGTTCGACGAAGTCGATGAAGTTGGCGAACGGCCCGCCCTTGCGACGCTCAGCCACAATCAGCTCAACGAGTGCCTCGCCCACGTTCCGCACAGCGGAGAGGCCGAAGGTGATGGCGTTCACAGCATCATCGGGCTCGTCGAGCTCGGGGTTCGGAATGGAACCGAAGTTGACCTCTGATCGGTTGACGTCAGGCACGAGCACCGAGATGCCGAGCTGACGGCACTCGTTGAGGTAGATGCCAGCCTTGTCGAGGTTCGACTTGACGCTGGTGAGCAGGCTGGCGAAGTACTCCGCCGGATAGTTGGCCTTGAGGAAGGCCGTCTGAAAACTGACCAATCCGTAGCCGTACGAGTGGCTCTTGTTGAATGCGTAGTCCGCGAAGCCTTCGATCGTGGTGAACATGTCTTCGCCGAACGTGACGCCGTAGCCGTTGCTCTCGCAACCGTTGATGAACTTCTGGCGTTCCTTCGCCATGAGCTCACGCTTCTTCTTTCCTGCAGCCTTTCGCAGGTTGTCAGCCTCGGCCAGCGTGTAACCGGCGAACTTCTGACTGGCTCGCATCATCTGCTCTTGGTAGATCATGAGGCCGTAGCTCTCGCCCATGATGTCGACCGCGTCGGGGTGCACATGGACGACCTCTTGTCGACCGTTCTTGCGGTCGGCGTAGTCGTTGTGCATGTTGGCCGCCATGGGGCCGGGCCGGTAGAGCGCGACGAGTGCAGCGACGTCTTCGAAGCCTGTCGGTGCCATGGATCGCATCAACGCCCGCATCGGAGGTGATTCCAACTGGAACACACCAACGGTCTGGCCTGCTTGCAGCAGCGCGTAGGTCTTTGCGTCTTCGAGATCAACGTGATCGATGTCGACCGCGACTCCATGCACTTCTTCGATCAGCGCAATCGAGTCGCTGATGACGTCGAGGTTGCGGAGGCCGAGGAAGTCCATCTTGAGCAGGCCGAGTTCTTCGACGCCGTTCATCTCGTACTGGGTCACCACCGGTGACTCTTCGATGGGCTTGCCAGATTCCGGCTTGCGCTGGATCGGCAGGTACGTGGTGAGCGGGTTCTTGGTAATCACCACGGCAGCGGCGTGGATGCCGTCGGAGCGACGAAGCCCTTCCAGGCCCTTCGCCACCTCGATGACCTTGGCGACGTCGGGATCGGTGTCGACCATCGAGCGGAGCTCGGTGGCCATGTTGTAGCCGTCGGCGTACTTTTCCGACTTCTCGAAGCAGTACTTGAGCGGCGTGTCTCGCCCCATGATCAGCGGCGGCATTGCCTTGGCGACTTTGTCACCCACGACATAGGGATACCCGAGCACCCTGGCGGCGTCTCGCACGGCCGCTCGGGCCTTGATCTGACCGAACGTCACGATCTGGGCAACGTGGTCTCGACCGTATTTGTCTGCGCAATAGCGGATCATCTGATCCCGGTAGCGGGAGTCGAAGTCCATGTCGATGTCGGGCATCGAGATACGAGACGGGTTCAAGAAGCGCTCGAAGAGCAAGTCGTACTTGATGGGATCGAGGTCGGTGATCCAGAGGCAGTACGCCACCGCACAACCAGCAGCCGAGCCACGGCCCGGACCAACGCGAATCCCCACGTCTCTGGCGTAGCGAATCATGTCCCACGTGATCAAGAAGTAGGAGCTGAAGCCCATGCTCCTGATCGTCTCGAGTTCGAAATCGATGCGATCGAGCGTGCCCTGCGGGATGTCGTTGCCCCACCGCTTGCGGGCGCCTTCCATCGTGAGGTGGAGCAGGTAGTCGTCGGAGCCTTCGAAGCCCTCGGGAATCGGGAACTCGGGCAGCAGCGGCTTGCCGAACTCGATCTCGACATTGCAGCGCTCGGCGATCCACAGGGAGTTGTCGCACGCTTCGGGGATCTCGGCCCACTGATGGCGCATCTCTTGTGCGCTCTTCAGATAGTGCTCGTCGCCGCTGAACTTGAACCGGTCGGGATCGCTCATGAGCGAACCGGTTTGCACACAAAGCAACGCATCGTGCGCGTCGTGGTCGACTCGGTGGGTGTAGTGCGAGTCGTTGGTGGCGAGGAGTGGAGCCTTGATCTTGCGAGCGATCTCGATCAGCCCTGGGTTGGTCTTGATCTGCTCGGGGATGCCGTGGTCCTGCAGTTCGATGAACAGGTTGTCACGACCGAAGATGTCTTGCAGCCGCGCAGCTTTTTCGAGAGCTTGCTGGGGGTTGTCGTGGATGAGCGACTGGAGCACGTGACCGCCAAGACAGCCCGTGGTGGCAATGACGCCTTCGGAATACTTCTCCAGGAGTTCCCAGTCGACGCGAGGCTTGTAGTGGAAGCCCGACATGTATGCCTCGGACGACATCTCGATCAAGTTCTGGTAGCCGGTGTTGTTTTCGGCCAGGGCGATCAAGTGGTAGTAGAGCTTCTTGCCGCCGTCGGTTGACCCACCGGAGTCATCGACCTTGCCCCGACGACTCGGGCGCTCGAAACGCGAATCGTGGGCTTGGTACAGCTCGGTGCCGATGATCGGGTTGATCCCGTGGGACCGACACGACTTGTAGAAGTCGAGCACGCCATACATGTTGCCGTGATCGGTGATGCCCAACGCTGGTTGGCCGTCCGCAGCAGCGGCGGCAACGAGCTCATCGAGTCGAGATGCTCCATCCAGCATCGAATACTCGGTGTGAACATGCAGATGAGTGAACGAAGACCCCACGAACAACTTTCCCAAGACGAAGAAGGTTCGACCCCCTCACGCCGGGACGATCGAATCACATGAGCGTAACTCGTCGACCGCCTGCATGCC
>JAULCF010274440.1:0-11994 GCA_032361265.1 Devaleraea mollis | reverse complement strand
ACAATCAGGGATCCCCGTTTCATTCAATCCGTCAAAACGCAAAAAAATCGACGTATTTTCGAAACTTTTGTCCCCACGGTGGGTCTGTGCGTCAAACATTTAGTAAAGAATGCAGAAGGCTTTTAGATGTTTAGTGTACAGTGAAATCCTCTCTCAATGTTTGTCATTTGTTAACGGATTTTTACCGTACTGTGGCGCCGTGGTCCACTAATATTCGACAAATACGAAGAATGTACTCATTTGTCCATCCAGTTATTAGAATAATGTAACATGGGTCCGCCGTACTTAAGTCTCGGCTCTGGGGAAGCCCAATTCCAGTGAGAAATGGTGGGAGGCCTCTCTGAGTTCTGGTTTTTAGCAATTGCTAAAAACCAGAACTCAGAGCAAAGCTTAAGCTTTGCAGCCACTAAAATCACGTTAGCTGGAATCCGCATATACGCGGATCCTTGTGTCAAAACGTATAACTTCTCTTTCTATGATTCATGTTTTTTAAAAACTTCTAAAAAGCTTGAGTTGGTAGGAAATGAAGTTTTCATGCCAGCACCCGCAGGCACGAAAACATGCCCGCACGAAATTTGCTTTCCGTAGCAATGAAACCTCGAAAGTTGGAAGACTCAGGATCAGATACCGCAATCGTTTAAAAAACATGCGAGAGCGATTCACATCTCAGTTAAAACCAGGGGTACCTAGGTAATATAAAAAAGAACCTTATTTGAGCTCATATTAGGTTCTTTGTTATATTTTGATAATGGATCCTAAGAAAGTCGATTTGGGAACAGAGATACGATCCATAATTCAGGTTAAAACTTATCAGATCATGGAGGAAGGACACTGAAAAATTAGATTCCTTGAAGTTAAACTCTTTAACTTTGCAAAGAGACTGTCAGTCCGTGCGCTCTGGATCAGCATTATTTCCGACATTGGGCCCAGTGGGCTCCAGAATGCGGCGTGCCCATCTTTTCCTAAATATATTTAAGGCAATAGGCACTGACCTTCCTGTCAGACATAATGCTGACCCAGGGCGCACTCCTTCAAAAATAATACAAGCACCTGTCCCATCCTCCAGAAGGGTTCCAGCCCTGGTGTTCTAAAAATAGACTTTATAGTAAAGTTTTATTAAGAATACTATTTTTGTTGAGGTTTTGAGAATTTGAGGTTTTGCTTAGGTAGAAAATCTAGTGAGTGTTAACGATGAGGGGAATTTGATGTCTGTGGGAGGGTCAAGTGGTTAACGACCTACATTATTACTGCGGAAGATACCAAGGTCACCCACCGTGAGGTACTTACTCAAGTACGTAGATTTAATTTACTTCGACAGTTTTTCCTACGAGATGTAGTCTCGATGAGTTCTTTTTTAACATGCTTGAGCAACTAAAAGAACGTTAGCTTGAATCCGGATTCTTTTGTCAAAACGTATAACTTCTCTTTTTATTATACATTTTTTCTAAATACTTCTCAAAATGTGGAGTCGCTAGGAAACATATTATAAGTGGTGCAAACGGCTTTTTGCTTTTACGCAATTCTTTTAAGTACGAAAAGTTTAATCCACTAAACGCTTATCATGCACTACAATTGTACAACATCATAAACGATTAGTGGAATAATAACAATTTCGTGCTTTCAAACGGCTTAAATGCAAAATATCATAAGTAACACGAAAGTCTTTTCTAAAAACGTGTTGTGGGGATTTCTCTCTCCGCCGATAACCACGTCTTATACTTCCGCTTTCATGAAACAATGTTCGATGCCGTGACGCAATATTCGATGCCATGACGCTTATCGTGAAGGAGGCCGGCGGAGATTGGGCGGAAAACTTCCGAGCGGTTTCATTCTCATTAACCAATTTGAAACAGACAATTTGCGTGCGTGCATTCGTATTGCACTATGTTGCGTTTTAAAACCTTGCTAACACGAAAATGCATTAAAAGCGTCGTGGAGTTTTTTTAAGGCATCGTAAGCGCTTTCGAGGCGGGCGTTGATGCAATTGTACTGCATCATAAACGTAAAATTATAAAATAATATGTCTTTGAGTGAAGTCCGAATGTCAAACTGTCACTGTCTTTCCTCACTCGCTTACACCCTTGCAATGCCTTCTTTCCAATAATGTACTCAATTGTTACTATAAAGACAGGTGTCCTTCCAATTTCCGCAAAAATATCATACATCTATTTCTTGTACTAAGCTACATCCCGTTCGAATTTCTGCTTCCCCACGTTTAGCGTTTTTTCGGGGAAGGGGGTTCACCACCTTCGTAACCCGTAACTTTGCCATCAACGGCGCCTCATTGCCATCTCTTATCGCTCTATTTCATACTTCCCCGCCCAGATGTCAACTCTTTCAAGTTTGAAAACAATTGTTACTCACACCGTACCACTCTGATGGGCCTATCATTTCTCTACTAAGGCACGGCCGGCCCAAACCTTCCTTCAAGTCTCCCCCTGTCCAAGTCTCACTAATATTCATTCTCATATTTATCAAGTCACAATGACGTTCCATGTTATGCTTCACCTACAGTCATAGTTTGGTAATAGGTGTGATAAGTATTAGGTTGACCGGGTATATTAGCCCTACTACTGAGTACAAGTATACTCGGTCAGATTTGCCTAAGTAGCCGTAGTAGGTCGTACGCATACTACTCATACTACTCGGGCTACTACAGAGTATCATAACTTATTTATCATACTGTATTCTAGCGAGGTTACGAGTGCGAGAGCTTTCTCACAAATGAGACCGACTTTTTCGTCACTGAAAGAAAACGACTACGACGTCGGAAGCGGCTTTGACACGTGCGAAAGCATGCCTGCTGCCTGAGTTGACCACAATTTGAGCCAACTCGTTCAGGCTCTCCAATCTAGTCGCACCCATTTTGCCGACCAAATGCAAAATACGTCAGCACCCGACCTAAACGCTTCTTTGGATGGGATCTCGCCTGCCGCATCTTCCTCTGCCGCGGACGTCGCCAGCCAATCCATGTCGGTATCGGCTCAAGGATCGCCAGCGGTGACTTTTTCAAATATCCGCAGTGGCGGTTCTTTTACTCGCGTGGTAGGGAAGTCCAGCCCCATGTGGGCCTATCATCTCAATGTGATCCCTCCGCAAGTCAGCCGGCGGGGAAAAATGTCATGTTATTGTTGCCGTTTATGCGTGGCAAATGAATCGTCGCTGAAAGACTCTGTCATGGTTCTTCACGACAGCAACGTTTCTAATTTTTCGAAGCACCTCGAGAGGATGTAAAAGGCGGAACACAAGGAATCCATCTCTGTCCCCGATTCGAAGGCGTCGCGCAAACGCACTTTATCGGAAGCAGGCTTCCAGTCTAAATCAACACCGAGCTGTTTCAAGAAAAGTCGTAAGGATTCGCTTGACGACTTGCACCGCATAATCGTCTCGTTTATGGCAGAATTTGGCCTGCCTGCACGTTTACATGATCACCCGAGACTTTTCGATTTGCTGCAGGCTGCAACGCGCTTGTCGGCCAATTCCTACTGCGATTTAAAACGCCACCGGCAAGAAGTGATCCGGAAGGAGATGTTGCGAAAAGTCGTCGCCCTCATTACTGACATGCTTGCATCTGTTCGCAAGAAGTACTTGGACGGAAAGAAAGAGGGAACTGCGGCAGAGTTCTTGTCTGTTAAACATGACGGTTGGGACTCCGAAGCGAAGGCATTTTTTGGCGTAAGTGTCACATTTATGGACCCGACCTCATTTGAAATAAAGCGCATTGCGCTCGGTCTCGCGCGCCCCGAATCTCACACTATGGAGGACGCTTCGCGGGCGGCTTTGGAGATGCTGGAACGGTATAGGCTGGTGAAAGGAGATATCAAATTTTCGTCCAAGGACAATTCCAATTCGGCCGTCGATGCAGGTCGTTTGCTAGCGGGGGAGAACGGGTCTTGTATGATGCACATGCTGAACACCTTGTGTGATCATGCGACGTGGAAGAGGAAGAGGACCTTGAATAACGTTGTTGTCGACAGCAACGACAAGGTGGAAAACTTTCGTTTGATTTTGCGGTCTGTCATCAAATACATTTGGTCCGCCCAATCAAAGAAACGCTGGATATTGTATGAGAGGCGTAATCGGGCTTTCCGTTTTTCTGTCTTTACATGTGCCCTCGACAACGAAACGCGTATTACAGGCACTCATCGTCTGCTTGAGGAGTGCATGCGTTCTAGATTTGCGTTTGAAATCTTTTTCCGCGGCGAAGGCCGTGCTGTGACTGCTAGGTTTGGCGTGGATGGTGAGCAGTCTTATTGCAGAGGTGAAGTCGATAATTCGGCCGGTTTTTAAGCTGTCAATTTACGTGCAGGATGAGCAGTATTAGATGCAGAGTCTTTACTGTGTTTCGGTTTTGCAGGCTCATCATTTGTGCGTCTCTCGCGGAATTTTCCAAATCGTCGATATGGGCGCCGGGGAGAAGAAGATTGTTGAAGATTCTGGAGCTTGTGGGTGGCAAGCGACTACTAGTCAGCGAAGGGCGTAGTACGCCCGTCGCTGACCTCCCCAAAGTCAAGGTTTGTCGCCAGAGTGAGAGCGGCAAACACCCAGGTATGACAAGTTTGTCGGAAAACGCCGAGGAGTTATGCTGCAGAATTCAAAAGGGGTTTCATACCTACTTTCCTTCTCCGACGAAGGACCAAAAACTCGCGATGGTTTTCAATCCGCTGATGGTGGCGGTTGGGAAGCACGTTGTGCTAGACGCTTCGGGGGATGAAAACTTTTGGCAATCTGCAGTGGAACTATTTACAATGGAGGGGATGAAAGAGGCTGCAAATTTGACCGACCTTCCATTGCTCCAAGCCGTTCCTGGAATCCTTGAAGCGGAAACCGAGTCGGATAGTGGCGAGAGTGATGACAGCGACGGTGAAAATGATCTCTTTAAGTCAGCGAAAGCTTCTTATCATGTTCCTATCCCCCTTTCCCAGGACTCATCTGTTTCTCCACAAGAAGCACTTACTCAGATTGAAAAGGCGGAAGATGAAGTCCGGCGTTGGCTTGCTCTAGAGGAAGACTGGAAGAAAGTAAGATTGCTTCCTGAGCACTTTGCCGCTCGTGAGAGTCCTCCAGGGACAAAATTGAGCTCAAGGAAAGTCCACAACGTTCTGTATGTATCCAAATTTGTTGGCGTTTATATTTGGTGGGCCGATAAGAGGAGAGATTTTCTATTCATTAGCTCGATGGCGGAAAAGTTCTTGTCGAAGCCGACAGCCAACAGTTTCCAGGAACGTGTTTTTTAGATTGGTGCAATTATTAATTCGTGTCTGCGGAGGAGAATGGCGGACGAGACTTTCGAGTTTTGGTTGCTTTTGGAGGCAAACGCAAAAATGATGGAGGATAATGGCACTCCCTTGGTTCAGTAGAGGTCTTGGAAGAAGTGCAAGCCATTCTAACAGATGTCGTAGATCTCGATAGCTCTTAGTTTTGAAATTTACATTGAAATGCTTTGACTCAAATACCTTCGTACCCTACGTGCTCTCTTACCTTAGTCAAACTGATTTCCCCTACATTGTAAGTATGTCGTATTGTTTGCAAACATGCATGTTTATGCATGCATATACATTGCAGAAGTTTTTCAGTTTCAAATTGCAGCTAAACTACTTCAAAGTTATCGCACAGGTCTATGCGTGACCATATCAAAAGAGTAAGGCAAAGCTCAAATATTTTTCATACAACCAAGCCGCATGCGGCAGGGTCGACCAAGCCGCATGCGGCTTAGTTGTCTTGCAAGACGACACAAAGTGTAAAGCTCTAGAAGCACTCGGGCTTTTCTTGTCTAAAGGATCAGAAGATAAAACAAGCTATTTGTACGCTAATTAGCAAAAGAATATTTTACGACGTGACAATAAACAATTTCTCTTTGGTTCGTTGCTTGCAAGTATTCGAGCACCTTGCTATGTATAAGGAGATCGAAACGAAGTAAATGAATTGAGAACTCATTCGAATGAATAAGGATATCAACAAGCATTATCTAAGTTGAAAACTCTTTTCCTGCAGGGATCCCTGCAGGAAAAGAGTTTTCAACTTAGATAATGCTTGTTGATATCCTTATTCATTCGAATGAGTTCTCAATTCATTTACTTCGTTTCGATCTCCTTATACATAGCAAGGTGCTCGAATACTTGCAAGCAACGAACCAAAGAGAAATTGTTTATTGTCACGTCGTAAAATATTCTTTTGCTAATTAGCGTACAAATAGCTTGTTTTATCTTCTGATCCTTTAGACAAGAAAAGCCCGAGTGCTTCTAGAGCTTTACACTTTGTGTCGTCTTGCAAGACAACTAAGCCGCATGCGGCTTGGTCGACCCTGCCGCATGCGGCTTGGTTGTATGAAAAATATTTGAGCTTTGCCTTACTCTTTTGATATGGTCACGCATAGACCTGTGCGATAACTTTGAAGTAGTTTAGCTGCAATTTGAAACTGAAAAACTTCTGCAATGTATATGCATGCATAAACATGCATGTTTGCAAACAATACGACATACTTACAATGTAGGGGAAATCAGTTTGACTAAGGTAAGAGAGCACGTAGGGTACGAAGGTATTTGAGTCAAAGCATTTCAATGTAAATTTCAAAACTAAGAGCTATCGAGATCTACGACATCTGTTAGAATGGCTTGCACTTCTTCCAAGACCTCTACTGAACCAAGGGAGTGCCATTATCCTCCATCATTTTTGCGTTTGCCTCCAAAAGCAACCAAAACTCGAAAGTCTCGTCCGCCATTCTCCTCCGCAGACACGAATTAATAATTGCACCAATCTAAAAAACACGTTCCTGGAAACTGTTGGCTGTCGGCTTCGACAAGAACTTTTCCGCCATCGAGCTAATGAATAGAAAATCTCTCCTCTTATCGGCCCACCAAATATAAACGCCAACAAATTTGGATACATACAGAACGTTGTGGACTTTCCTTGAGCTCAATTTTGTCCCTGGAGGACTCTCACGAGCGGCAAAGTGCTCAGGAAGCAATCTTACTTTCTTCCAGTCTTCCTCTAGAGCAAGCCAACGCCGGACTTCATCTTCCGCCTTTTCAATCTGAGTAAGTGCTTCTTGTGGAGAAACAGATGAGTCCTGGGAAAGGGGGATAGGAACATGATAAGAAGCTTTCGCTGACTTAAAGAGATCATTTTCACCGTCGCTGTCATCACTCTCGCCACTATCCGACTCGGTTTCCGCTTCAAGGATTCCAGGAACGGCTTGGAGCAATGGAAGGTCGGTCAAATTTGCAGCCTCTTTCATCCCCTCCATTGTAAATAGTTCCACTGCAGATTGCCAAAAGTTTTCATCCCCCGAAGCGTCTAGCACAACGTGCTTCCCAACCGCCACCATCAGCGGATTGAAAACCATCGCGAGTTTTTGGTCCTTCGTCGGAGAAGGAAAGTAGGTATGAAACCCCTTTTGAATTCTGCAGCATAACTCCTCGGCGTTTTCCGACAAACTTGTCATACCTGGGTGTTTGCCGCTCTCACTCTGGCGACAAACCTTGACTTTGGGGAGGTCAGCGACGGGCGTACTACGCCCTTCGCTGACTAGTAGTCGCTTGCCACCCACAAGCTCCAGAATCTTCAACAATCTTCTTCTCCCCGGCGCCCATATCGACGATTTGGAAAATTCCGCGAGAGACGCACAAATGATGAGCCTGCAAAACCGAAACACAGTAAAGACTCTGCATCTAATACTGCTCATCCTGCACGTAAATTGACAGCTTAAAAACCGGCCGAATTATCGACTTCACCTCTGCAATAAGACTGCTCACCATCCACGCCAAACCTAGCAGTCACAGCACGGCCTTCGCCGCGGAAAAAGATTTCAAACGCAAATCTAGAACGCATGCACTCCTCAAGCAGACGATGAGTGCCTGTAATACGCGTTTCGTTGTCGAGGGCACATGTAAAGACAGAAAAACGGAAAGCCCGATTACGCCTCTCATACAATATCCAGCGTTTCTTTGATTGGGCGGACCAAATGTATTTGATGACAGACCGCAAAATCAAACGAAAGTTTTCCACCTTGTCGTTGCTGTCGACAACAACGTTATTCAAGGTCCTCTTCCTCTTCCACGTCGCATGATCACACAAGGTGTTCAGCATGTGCATCATACAAGACCCGTTCTCCCCCGCTAGCAAACGACCTGCATCGACGGCCGAATTGGAATTGTCCTTGGACGAAAATTTGATATCTCCTTTCACCAGCCTATACCGTTCCAGCATCTCCAAAGCCGCCCGCGAAGCGTCCTCCATAGTGTGAGATTCGGGGCGCGCGAGACCGAGCGCAATGCGCTTTATTTCAAATGAGGTCGGGTCCATAAATGTGACACTTACGCCAAAAAATGCCTTCGCTTCGGAGTCCCAACCGTCATGTTTAACAGACAAGAACTCTGCCGCAGTTCCCTCTTTCTTTCCGTCCAAGTACTTCTTGCGAACAGATGCAAGCATGTCAGTAATGAGGGCGACGACTTTTCGCAACATCTCCTTCCGGATCACTTCTTGCCGGTGGCGTTTTAAATCGCAGTAGGAATTGGCCGACAAGCGCGTTGCAGCCTGCAGCAAATCGAAAAGTCTCGGGTGATCATGTAAACGTGCAGGCAGGCCAAATTCTGCCATAAACGAGACGATTATGCGGTGCAAGTCGTCAAGCGAATCCTTACGACTTTTCTTGAAACAGCTCGGTGTTGATTTAGACTGGAAGCCTGCTTCCGATAAAGTGCGTTTGCGCGACGCCTTCGAATCGGGGACAGAGATGGATTCCTTGTGTTCCGCCTTTTACATCCTCTCGAGGTGCTTCGAAAAATTAGAAACGTTGCTGTCGTGAAGAACCATGACAGAGTCTTTCAGCGACGATTCATTTGCCACGCATAAACGGCAACAATAACATGACATTTTTCCCCGCCGGCTGACTTGCGGAGGGATCACATTGAGATGATAGGCCCACATGGGGCTGGACTTCCCTACCACGCGAGTAAAAGAACCGCCACTGCGGATATTTGAAAAAGTCACCGCTGGCGATCCTTGAGCCGATACCGACATGGATTGGCTGGCGACGTCCGCGGCAGAGGAAGATGCGGCAGGCGAGATCCCATCCAAAGAAGCGTTTAGGTCGGGTGCTGACGTATTTTGCATTTGGTCGGCAAAATGGGTGCGACTAGATTGGAGAGCCTGAACGAGTTGGCTCAAATTGTGGTCAACTCAGGCAGCAGGCATGCTTTCGCACGTGTCAAAGCCGCTTCCGACGTCGTAGTCGTTTTCTTTCAGTGACGAAAAAGTCGGTCTCATTTGTGAGAAAGCTCTCGCACTCGTAACCTCGCTAGAATACAGTATGATAAATAAGTTATGATACTCTGTAGTAGCCCGAGTAGTATGAGTAGTATGCGTACGACCTACTACGGCTACTTAGGCAAATCTGACCGAGTATACTTGTACTCAGTAGTAGGGCTAATATACCCGGTCAACCTAATACTTATCACACCTATTACCAAACTATGACTGTAGGTGAAGCATAACATGGAACGTCATTGTGACTTGATAAATATGAGAATGAATATTAGTGAGACTTGGACAGGGGGAGACTTGAAGGAAGGTTTGGGCCGGCCGTGCCTTAGTAGAGAAATGATAGGCCCATCAGAGTGGTACGGTGTGAGTAACAATTGTTTTCAAACTTGAAAGAGTTGACATCTGGGCGGGGAAGTATGAAATAGAGCGATAAGAGATGGCAATGAGGCGCCGTTGATGGCAAAGTTACGGGTTACGAAGGTGGTGAACCCCCTTCCCCGAAAAAACGCTAAACGTGGGGAAGCAGAAATTCGAACGGGATGTAGCTTAGTACAAGAAATAGATGTATGATATTTTTGCGGAAATTGGAAGGACACCTGTCTTTATAGTAACAATTGAGTACATTATTGGAAAGAAGGCATTGCAAGGGTGTAAGCGAGTGAGGAAAGACAGTGACAGTTTGACATTCGGACTTCACTCAAAGACATATTATTTTATAATTTTACGTTTATGATGCAGTACAATTGCATCAACGCCCGCCTCGAAAGCGCTTACGATGCCTTAAAAAAACTCCACGACGCTTTTAATGCATTTTCGTGTTAGCAAGGTTTTAAAACGCAACATAGTGCAATACGAATGCACGCACGCAAATTGTCTGTTTCAAATTGGTTAATGAGAATGAAACCGCTCGGAAGTTTTCCGCCCAATCTCCGCCGGCCTCCTTCACGATAAGCGTCATGGCATCGAATATTGCGTCACGGCATCGAACATTGTTTCATGAAAGCGGAAGTATAAGACGTGGTTATCGGCGGAGAGAGAAATCCCCACAACACGTTTTTAGAAAAGACTTTCGTGTTACTTATGATATTTTGCATTTAAGCCGTTTGAAAGCACGAAATTGTTATTATTCCACTAATCGTTTATGATGTTGTACAATTGTAGTGCATGATAAGCGTTTAGTGGATTAAACTTTTCGTACTTAAAAGAATTGCGTAAAAGCAAAAAGCCGTTTGCACCACTTATAATATGTTTCCTAGCGACTCCACATTTTGAGAAGTATTTAGAAAAAATGTATAATAAAAAGAGAAGTTATACGTTTTGACAAAAGAATCCGGATTCAAGCTAACGTTCTTTTAGTTGCTCAAGCATGTTAAAAAAGAACTCATCGAGACTACATCTCGTAGGAAAAACTGTCGAAGTAAATTAAATCTACGTACTTGAGTAAGTACCTCACGGTGGGTGACCTTGGTATCTTCCGCAGTAATAATGTAGGTCGTTAACCACTTGACCCTCCCACAGACATCAAATTCCCCTCATCGTTAACACTCACTAGATTTTCTACCTAAGCAAAACCTCAAATTCTCAAAACCTCAACAAAAATAGTATTCTTAATAAAACTTTACTATAAAGTCTATTTTTAGAACACCAGGGCTGGAACCCTTCTGGAGGATGGGACAGGTGCTTGTATTATTTTTGAAGGAGTGCGCCCTGGGTCAGCATTATGTCTGACAGGAAGGTCAGTGCCTATTGCCTTAAATATATTTAGGAAAAGATGGGCACGCCGCATTCTGGAGCCCACTGGGCCCAATGTCGGAAATAATGCTGATCCAGAGCGCACGGACTGACAGTCTCTTTGCAAAGTTAAAGAGTTTAACTTCAAGGAATCTAATTTTTCAGTGTCCTTCCTCCATGATCTGATAAGTTTTAACCTGAATTATGGATCGTATCTCTGTTCCCAAATCGACTTTCTTAGGATCCATTATCAAAATATAACAAAGAACCTAATATGAGCTCAAATAAGGTTCTTTTTTATATTACCTAGGTACCCCTGGTTTTAACTGAGATGTGAATCGCTCTCGCATGTTTTTTAAACGATTGCGGTATCTGATCCTGAGTCTTCCAACTTTCGAGGTTTCATTGCTACGGAAAGCAAATTTCGTGCGGGCATGTTTTCGTGCCTGCGGGTGCTGGCATGAAAACTTCATTTCCTACCAACTCAAGCTTTTTAGAAGTTTTTAAAAAACATGAATCATAGAAAGAGAAGTTATACGTTTTGACACAAGGATCCGCGTATATGCGGATTCCAGCTAACGTGATTTTAGTGGCTGCAAAGCTTAAGCTTTGCTCTGAGTTCTGGTTTTTAGCAATTGCTAAAAACCAGAACTCAGAGAGGCCTCCCACCATTTCTCACTGGAATTGGGCTTCCCCAGAGCCGAGACTTAAGTACGGCGGACCCATGTTACATTATTCTAATAACTGGATGGACAAATGAGTACATTCTTCGTATTTGTCGAATATTAGTGGACCACGGCGCCACAGTACGGTAAAAATCCGTTAACAAATGACAAACATTGAGAGAGGATTTCACTGTACACTAAACATCTAAAAGCCTTCTGCATTCTTTACTAAATGTTTGACGCACAGACCCACCGTGGGGACAAAAGTTTCGAAAATACGTCGATTTTTTTGCGTTTTGACGGATTGAATGAAACGGGGATCCCTGATTGT
>JAULCF010273329.1:0-11994 GCA_032361265.1 Devaleraea mollis | reverse complement strand
GGATGATCAAACTTACTGCATTTATACACCGAGATCAGACGTGAATACACTTTCGCTGTCTTCTACTTGTCGAGGGGGTGATCCCCTCGACAAGTAGAAGGCAAACAAATTAAACCCCAACATTACCTAGAAACGATCGGTAGAGCTTGAAAGCTCTCGATATTTTCTAAGTCTTTTCGTTTTTAAGAAAAGGCACCTGAAGACCTATGCAGAAGTAAAAACCCAGCTCAAAAAAAACAGCCACATCAAGTTCGTTTGCAATAAAGCAATTAAAATTGGCCATTTTTCGATTTCAAGAAGTTGTCCGATCTCGACCGGATGATCGCCGGTGCGTGAAGTACTGATGATCATGAGTAACAGTTTTGAACGCACTGGCGTTCAGCGGTAGAGATTGGTGAACTTCTTCAAATAGAAATGATTAATTTTGAATTATTTTAATGCAAACAAGCTCAAAGATCGTACGATCTAAACGTTTACACATCTAAGCCTCAAGACGGCGCAAATTAAAAATACTATTATGACTTGAAAACTAACTGTCCAAGTGATCACTTGCTCGAGCAACAGTCCTAAAGCCTGGGTTGTTCATCCTCTTTTGCAAACTAGCTTGAACTAGCTGGTATTTTACTTTGCAAGCACCCTAGGGACCCTAGGGTGCTTGCAAAGTATAAAACCAGCTAGCTCATGCTTGTTTGCATTAAAATAATTCAAAATTACTCATTTATATTTGAAGAAGTTGACCAATCTCAGGCAAGCTTACCATACAGCTGTAATCAGTGCAGTTTTGCCTTGAAGAAAATGCATTACTTCAAAAAATAGTACTATAGTACTGCATAAAGTACGAAATATCAAAGCGTATTCAATTGCTCAAGCACCTTAGACTCACATTTAATAGCCTATAGGTACTGCTACCGGTAAAAACACCCACCCTGACTTGGGAATCCCCGTTGGGCCTCTCGATAGCACTGATCAATTCGATTATTTTATCATATTCAAAACTTGACCTTAATTGGCACCACCCTTGCGCTAATGTTCATCAAAACTGCGCTATGTGCTTCATTTTTGTAAACTACTATAAATATTTAAAGAAACAAAACTGACTGCTTTTAAGCACTTTAAAAAGTGTCTAGCTTCGCTCCTGCGCACTCTCGTGTCACATCATCAGATCCTACTTCTACGCATGGTTATTGGAGCAAGAGCGCCCTGCCGTTGCTTCTCAATCACTCCACATCAGCAATGATAAACCTTAAATCTTTATTGCTTTTTCTTGCTATGATAATTGGTGAGATGCCCGTCGTCCCCGCAATCACCTTTGGCTACGACCCAAGCGGATAATTCGGTAAAGATAATTGAAAGTAAAATTAAAAATGAAACTCTATTCAATACCCGCCAAAACCTGATCCGGTTTAGTAAGTTTTATCCGCCAAATTTAGAATTTACGATTGCCAAATTTAGAATTTATGATTGTTACGTAAAAAACAGGTGTGCGTCATGCGGCGCAGCAGCGCTAGCTTTCGACACAGCGCAGAGGCATTTAGACAGCGACAAACATTGGACGAACTGATCGATGGTTTGGCCCGAATATTCTGGCACCAAATCGCAACTCGGGACTAATAATTTGCAGTTTTAACTCAATGATTCGATAGCATAATCTTGAGATCGCACTTGGAGAACTTGAAATGGCCACATTATCTAAAAAAATTTAATGTTTTAAAAAATGAAGTATTGCTGACCATTGAAACGTGTTCGTCGCTCGCGATCCGCGCTCACGTGAGGTGTGCACAGTACAAGTACAGAACTACCGCGAACCTTACTTAAACCACACGCGCGCGTGAGTCATGCCAGCGACTACAGGGGTGTGTGATCTGGATCAATCGGTACTGATTTCGTTCTTGAATTCCAATGTTATGTACAGGCCTGTTACCCCAGGTGCGTGCCTGGATCCGGGGGTAACAGGTCTGTAATGTACATATCACTGGAATTATCTGTAATCGGTGAAGCATCGAACAAAACCACTTTTTCGAAACAATTGTTTTTGTCAGGAACAGGTTTTTTGAAACAGTATGAAATGTACTACCCGCCAAAAACTCTGGAAACCATTGCGCGCCACACGCATTGACGTCTCAGAGACATCCAGGTCAATCCATCTGGCCAACGTTTTTGGCTGGTGGCCTGGAGCCTGGAGGGTCCTATTTCGGGAGCCTAGTGGGATAGAGAAAGTTGGCTGTAATATCATTTAATACTGATGTATTTAATACATCGGTATTAATTAATATTAATTCATTCTGATGTATTTGAGCTCCTCGAAGCGTTTCCTCGCAGGGTGTTTTGAAGCTCGTGCAAGCCTACCTCTAGCGTAAACCGACTTTCAAAGAGTGAACCCGCATCTTCTTACAAAATTGATACCTTCTAGTATTTCAAAGATATATATTTGAAATATATTTCCAGCTTTATAGCCTGTTCGTACGACTACTTCAAGCGCAATCTTAGATTCCGCGGTATTAGAGGGGTGTGCTCCAACACTAAAGATAGCGTTTTTGATCTAGCAGATGAAGTAGATTAAGAATGATAGCTCATTGAGGTAAAAGTGCCCAACTTCTTGATTTCAAAAACATGACAAGTTTTGCTTTACTTTCCAAAAAGTAAACTTAGCGTTTCCGGGAAATTTGGAAAGGATTTTGACACACTCTAAAGTAGCTCCTATCGAGCTCTAAGCTATGGTACTTCAAGCAGTTTGCGTGCTTTTTAGAAATTCCGAAGATCCAAGATCACCTCAAACTGATCTTGGATCTTCTGAATATGAATATTCAGCAGGATACTGCTTATTTTTTGCTCTATAGAGCAGTATACTGCAGATTTGTAAAGGGGGTCAAGAAGTCTTTAGCAAATCGATTTGAAACTTTTCTTATGTCCTTTTTTTTCAGTTCGTTACGAGTATCAAGAGAAGTTGAATCAGCCTATTCCGAAGTTCTAGCTATTCCATCTTCCCTCTCTGTGGAGCTGATGAGTACAAACTTAAAAAGTGTATCCCATGCTATATTACTTCGTAAATGTTTGCGTACTTGCTTGAGCCTCTCTTTAGTGATATCCTGGACTGTTGAGAGAGTTACAAACTCACTTTACAGGGACCAAATAGACCAAGTAGCCTAGTTTGAAGATCTGAGCAGGTCTTCATCACCGTCACTGAAGCTGACGAGCAAAAACTTCCCAGTCAAATAATGTTACTTACGATATCGTTTACAAGTAAAGAATAGCGACTAGAACGACGTACCTTTTGACTACGTAGTGACCGTACGGTTATCGGAATCACCGCATTCGCACTCGAGTAGCCGCTCTAACTGGACTCTGTTATTGTTCGGGTCAAGAAGAAAGAGACCGTCGCCCTTGAACGCGGACCAAGTGGGGAGTAGGAACGGAATCTCCACTTGCTAGTCCAGAAGGACAAAGCGGTGATCGCCACGCTTGCGACCGCCTCTCATGAGCCTCCGGAAGACGCGCTATTGCAATATCTAAGCGCGTATGCAGAAAGTTGCAAGCTTGACGGGCGTGACGTTCTAACAGCTGAGCGCTCTGCACGTCATATTGCTCATCTTCTAAAAAGCCACACCCGTCACGCTTGTAACTTATTGCATACGCACTAATATACCAAGACGCGTACGCGCGAGACGCTCCGACAGCTATGTCAGTTTGACGCGGGTGGCGCTTCAGTGGGCGCAGCCATACCACCAGTGGCTCTTCAGTGGGCACGAAATGACCAGTGGCGCGCCACTGGTGGCATATGGCTCAGTGTACTGAGCCATTATTGCCCTCGCTTAGGCGTCTAGAGCGCGGCGGTTCGGAATCCATGCTCCGATTTCGACGCGGATGTCGCATTCTCTACTAAACATTTCAGAATGAAAAAGCGTACGGGATTTGAGATGTCTACATCTCAAATCCCGTAAGCGTTCTCACTCCAAACACAGCGTATCCTAGGATACGCTGGGCTTGCCTTCACGACGCAGACGTCCCTCTACTCGTCAGCCGTTAAATAGTGGCTAAAAGAGCTAACCCTTGGCCCACCGCAGCAGGAGGGAAAGACCGCAAGATGTTTCTTTTGCTCCACGTTGCGCAAGGCCACGAACGCTGAGCCATATTTTCGAATTTAAAGTTCAGAACCCGCCTTGGAGGGGCGGTTCTAGACTAGTTCAAGGGCGCTGAATCGCCTCTTGCACTCGCATTTTAACTCAGAGGTCGTTTTCAGTACTCCACAAGATCATTCGAAAACAGTACGAGACTGCGCGACTTGCGCACCTGGGTTTTGCGGCGCCCCACAGCCATCCTGTTTGCTAAAGACCGGTGTGTTTAGCGACCGATAGTAGAATTAATGAGTTTCTATGAGGTTAGCTTTTGAAAAAGGGAAAACGACCACTTTCGCGATGGGTGAGTGATATTGATCAATCTGTAACGAATCTTTTTGTTAAATTCCAGTGATTTAAAGAGTGGTTACTAACATTTGGTGTCATTGGGTCGTTGGCAGTGTCTGGACCAATCTGTAATCGGGGTGAATTGTGGAACGCACCCTTTTTCTTTTTTTGGCAGGAACATTTGTTTTAAAAGTCCATTACATAATATGTAATGGATTTTAAAAAAAAATGTTTACATGACATAGTATGTGATGTACTACCCGCCAAAATGTCTGGAAACTATTGTCCAAGGAGTGTCCAAGGTGGGTGCGGGTAGCTACTACCTGCAACCACTTTGCGCATACCACCATTTCTTCTCTTAAAATCACTTCGAAGTGATTTGTACTAATATTCAACGCGCTGTAGGCGGCTTGGCATAAGCTTAGAAGAGGGTGACGGGGGGCCTAACGACAAGAAGCACCATGTTCATGACCCTCCCACGTCATGAAAATCTCACGACCCCGCCATGCCCACCGTCATTCATGCCGTCCCGCCCGAAACAGCGGCGACGTGCGCGCGTGAGAGCTTGGCGCGCATCCCCGCGAGCGTCGAGTGGCCGCTATGACGCCGTCCCGAACGGAGCTTGCGGCACCGAACCGCTCGAAACAGCGGCGACGTGCGCGCGTGAGAGCTTGGCGCGCATCCCCGCGAGCGTCGCGCGGCCGCTGTGACGCCGTCACCAACCACGCAGCACTGGAGGCGCCGACGACGGTCTCGTCGACAAAACGGTGGCAATTTTGCCACTGCCGAAAAACGAACTTTGGCCTGCACTGGCCTGGACAGATAATCCCCTTCTGCTTGTCTCTACGCTGAAGGGCAGGCGACGCCCGAGGTAGAGGCCGAACCTGGGGGCCCTTTCATTACGTTTGACACAGTAGTCGCTCATTCACACGCGACTTTATTTTACGCGGCGGCATATTACGAATCGCGGGCAGCATGTTCAACGCATCGTCGTCACCAACCAAGCAGCGCTAGAGGCGCCGACGACGGTCTCGTCGACAAAACGAAGGCAATTTTGCCACCGCCGAAAAACGAACTTTGGCCTGCGCTGGCCTGGACAGAGAATCCTCTCTTGCTTGTATTCACGCTGAAGAGCAGGCGACACCCGAGGCAGGTGCCGAACATGGGAGCCTTTCATTACTAATGGTGGCGATTCCATCGCCAAACCATGGCACGAGACAGTAGACGCTGCGAAAGGGGCCCTTTCATTCTCCCGGGGAGAATGATCGGTTCCAGCACCACCCCGCAGCACTTTCCAAGCAGCTTCACGAGAACGAAACCGCCGAGAAGCGCGTCGAGAATGCCCGTCAGATGAACCAGGTGGCCCAGTACCGACGCTCTCTCCGCGCCCTTCTCTACTCAAGCCCAGCTCATGCTTACCTCACTCTAGTTAGTGTTGCGCCGTTGCACGAGGTGTTATGGGCACACGCCTGAGTCTTCGTCCTCAGGCTGAGTAGGGAGAGACAGGAGGACTTCGCTACGGGATGAAGCGCCTGCACAAAGTACATGTGCAGCGACGGCTGCACCGGCTTCTGTTCCGGGACCCGCGGAGACGACGCAGATTCAGCCAAATGCACGGTCGAGTGTGCAGATATCGACCTCACCAGCGGAAAAGGTTGGCAAAGACCTTGAAGGTCTTTCCCAACCTTCTACGGAAAGTCATCCAGGCGGACAAGTGCCCCGTTAACCGCCACTCGAAGCTCGTGGCGACAGAAATACTTGCCGCGAAGAAGGAGCAAGCCTAGGCCGCCGCAAAATCCAAAGCCGCGGCCGAGGCGACGGTACCATTGTCAAAGCCATCCGGGCCGTCGCCACACTGGATTTCAGCGCTGACCATGGCGACGGAGTGCTTGCCGATGGCGAGCGCATCCACGTCGCACTCGATGCAGACATCCAGGCGGACGAAGGCGGGCTCAGCCCTGAGCTGCGTCGGGACGCTGACTTCAGGCGCAGCGAGTCTTCTGTCGTGGCCTCCGTCGCAACCACCATGTCAGTGCGAGTGTCTGCCTTCCGGGGCGCTTTCAGGGATCAAAGTGCGACCGAGAACACGCAGCCGCTCCTCAGCAGGCTTTTCTTCCAGATATTTGATGATAAGGACAACATAGACATATAAATGGCGGATATGAATGTGCCAGAATCACCTGACGTCGACAGAGATGCCTACGCGCCTCCCAGCGCAACATGACCTTGTCCAGCGACCCTGACGACATGGATATAGATTTCGCCGCAGAGGTGGACTAGGCCAACCCGTCCGGCGTCGACTAGACGAAGCCCCCACTTCCTGTTGCGGACCACGACAACAAAGCAACTTCCGACGCTTCTCTCATCGTCACGAAACGCCAGCAGCTACCCCAGGATTTCTGCTGGCGTTGCGCCCATCATATCGCTGTGCCCTGCGTCGTCAGTATCTTTGTCGGCGCGTGTCGGCCAAACGAGTCATAACTGCCGCACTCTTTAATCCGACGCCCTTTAATCCCACCATCATGACCCAGCCACAACTAACCATTTACCCCTTACGCACCGCTCCTATCCCCCGATCTACCTATTCACCGAAAATTTCTTCTCTTCGACTCTATCTACCTTACCGGCCCATTCTTCTCAGGTTTCAGTCCTTTTGAGTGTCCCGCTCCGATCACGCTCGGCCGGGCTTGCGAGTTGAAGCATCGGGGTTGGCGCTGCCAGAGACATCAGCTGCACCTTCGGTGGTCTTTCAGGGTACTTTTCAGGGCAGCGCCGAGTTCGGACGCGCTTCCTAAGTCCGGCGTGAGCAGCGCGTCTGAAGTAGGCGCTTCCCTGAGAAGTTCTCCCTACGAAGCGATTCTTCTCTGTTTAACGCGATTGGATACATCCATTTCTTTTGTCAGCCCGCAGCGTCATTGGGCGAGTCTTCTCCCTGCGCGGAGACGACTCAACCTCTTAGCGATTTGGATTACTTTTACAGCAGTGGCGTGCAGAGTCCATAACCAAGATCAGGACCAGGACAAAGACAAAGATCAAGACAACAAGACCAGACCCGCCCAGCTCCTTCACCCCAACCGCCCTAGACCCCATCCACGATCAAATACATCAGAGATCGTGGCCGCATCTGCGTCGCGGCCGCCCGCACGCTTATTCTTCAATCCAGTTCCTGATGAGGAGAAGACACTCGCCCGTCTGACAGACCCAGAACTTTCCCTTCCTGGAGCTCATACCTGACTCACATAACAAGCCCCTGTGCACACTTTGTGCTCCGGTCAAGGCGAAGACGAAGACATGTGCCTCCAACGACCCCTGCAATGGAGCCTGGCCGGCCATCATCCCAGCTACCTCCTGTGTGGAAAGGCGACATCACGTGCCCGGTTCTGCCACGCACGGCCAGGGAGCTGGAGACGGCTTCGCTCGTGGAGCTCAACTCTGCGCCGCGGCCGCTAACCCCCACTGCCCATTCACCAACTCCATCCCCGGCCACAACCAGCCGGCCCTCGCAGACTGACACAGATTTATACTCGGGCCGCGTGCCACTGGAAAGACCACCGCCCACATTTCCTAAACCTCCGAAAAACCTCCCATCCACGTAAGAGATCCATCTCACTCCACTGAGGTCGCGCGACGTCCACGTCATCCTTCTAGGATCTATTCTCGCCCGCGCGTCTATCCTCTCGCAGTGCATTCTCCGCAACTTTTACTTTGAGGTGCCCGGATTGGCTGCGGAAGACGCCCGCGTACAAATTTAGGGCTATCTCGTACCAATTTGTTTTCCGCAAGACGCTACGAGGGGAGAGTGGCTGGTGCACATCGTCAGGACGCCTCGACGCTATGAAGCAAATACTCATGCGCGCTGAGCGCAATGTGTACGGCGATCTGTGGATGGAGATGCTCGTGGCGCATGAGAAGCGCCTCAAGCTCGAGCAATCCGCTGCCGCCAGAAGAGCGGCCCGCGATACAGGCACCGAGATGCGTCGTCACATCAAACGTTCCCAGCGCCTTGGCTAGAAGGCTCTGTACGGCAAGGCCGCCAAAGCCCTCGCCCAAAGCCCCACGTTTGATCCGGCGACGACGGTCGTTCTAGACAGGATGAAAGCACTCCGACTATCGGACCCAACCATGCGTCGGCGCCGATACCGTTCGCTCGGATCTGTCCGCAATAGACAAAAACTCTGCGACAGGTCCTGACCGCGCGGGAGTCCGCTGGCTCTTGCTCGTTGCCAACTCCGAGCACAGAGTCCACCCTGACTTCTCGGGATTGGAGCTTTTCGCCAAGGTGGTACAAAAGCTCGCAGTTGGCGAGTTCTCGTCGGACGTCAGCCACCTGATCTCCCCCGCCAACCTCATCGCTCTCGACAAATGTGGGGCGAAGATCAGGCCGATCTCAATCGGCGGCGTCATGGGGCGCCTCATCACAACGTCCCTCATGCCGGCGCCGATCGCCAAAGCGAGGCACACCTGGTGCCTCTCCAGGTGGGTTTCGGCGTTATGCCTGACCTGGACGCCATCTTTCACAACGCCAGAGATGCTTTAGTCAAGCTCGGCCACGACTCGACGTACATTGGCGTCTCTGCTAATGCCTACATCGCATTCAACAGGGCGGGCCCGATGGAGATGCTCAGGAAGACGGCTCAACCCCTCCCTCATTCGCTTCTCAAACGCCTCGTACGCGAAGGTGCAGCCGTTAATGCGCTTCGGGGATGACTTCTTGCACAGCCAGGAGGTAACTCATCAAGGCGACCTTGTTAGTTCCCTCATGTTTTCTCTCGCCATCCACCCCATCTTACAGCGCATCGAAGCGGAATGCGACCTTATCGTTCCGGTACGCGGACGATGAGCTCCTCGTCGGCAAGATTGAGCAGGTCAAACTTGCCCTCGACATCTTTGCCGAGACGGCGGTAAGATCAGCTTCATTCTTTAACCAACGAAGACCAAAGCGTTTTGGCCAACGCAATCCAGAATCCTCCTCTAGCTGTTACTAGCAGTTAGTAACTAAAGCGTACGTCTTGAGGATACGACCGCCGTCTGACGGCGTCAAAGATCCTTGGCGTCCTGCTCGGGTCGCTGGCGTTCGGCTCCGCATTTATTCGCGAGAATATGGACGCCATCGATGCATCTCTCGCTTTCGCCGCAAGCATCTCGGACTGCCTCATCGAGAATTACTTCTAATAAATCCAAAGAAGATGACCACTGGTCGTCATACGTCATTCATTACTGCTCCCTTCTACTAGTACTTACTAGTAGTTAAGTCTGTGCTCATTTTTCAACCGGCTAAGTAGTTGGTAAGCAGGAAGCGCATACGAAACGTAAGCATATGCCTTTGCAGGCATTTTTTTCGTTATGCGTTATGTGCATGCAGTTCGTATACGACATTACGGTCTGCCGTATCGCCAATCTTGCAGTTTTTTATGTAACAATGGCTTAAAACGCAGTGTACAGTGTTTGTAATGCAGAGCGATTGCAAAAGAAAAAACTGTAATGTGGGCCAAAAAAATATGGGAAAAATCTCATTTGCTTATATTATATGCAATTAAGGTTTTACCGACGTTCTGGAGGCGAATTCAAGGAGAGATGAGAGAAATGAAAAAAAACGCGGCTTTGAATACGAGACTAAAAGAATAACAGCGATCTACTGAAATCAAACTACGCCTATGCGAAACGAAATTACAATTGGCATTGCGTGAAGTAGAAACAATGAATTTGCTGCTCGCAAAATCGTCTCACGAAGCCGGGGAAAATCCCCGTGGAAAAAGGCGGACTGTCATGGGTACTAGTGCAGGAAAGGTTATCGTTGTCGACTCTGTGAAGAAGAGCAAGTCGCGTTCGAAGTTGAACCTACGTGAAGAGACTTAGGTAGAGTTTCATGCTTTGGAACAGACAGAAAATTATGGTGGTCTCTTAAGAACAGTACGTGCTATATTATTTTTAGTAATGTGATCCACCCTGGCTATGAGTATACGATCTTGCCTTGCTCCTTGTACTAAAATTTATCTCCTCGTTTCGTGTTCCACTTGCAGTTGGCGTCTTTACTATTAAGAAATCCTTCTGTATATGAGTTTGCTACACATTCCCTCTCGCTGTTCGAGAAGGTGTTCCTTGAGCAATGGAAGGATCCGTCCCTGAGAAACAAGATGATAGGCAAGTACCCGTACAAGAAGAGGAAGTACACCGGGGATTGAATTTACGAGCACGTGCGAGCTATTCCGCCTGAACAGGTTATGTCAGGGTGGGGTGTGCCACTTAGTGGTTTTGATGATTCCAAGAATCCTCGGCCTACAGTTTGTTCTTCACAGCCACACTCTGACTTGTTTGTCGGGGCTCATACGGTTGAAGAGGCTGTCTCCAACGGTACCGGGACATTGAATGGTTATGTGGATAGGAAACCACTGCATATTTTAGCCGTTGAGGATCCACATGACCACGCCTTCGGATCCCCCGAGTTTGATGATGAGGGTTTATCGACATGCTCGCCGTACAATACATTCGGGAGTCTTGGTTCCGATCGTTTTACGCGTAGGTTGGTCAGAACCACTCTTCATGTTCCCTCTTTGGTTTCGAGTAAGATGATGGATCAAGCCATGAAGATATGGAAAGATATTTTGGTGAAGAAAGGGGGTGTGGATGAGTCCAAGACTGAGAAGCAGAAGAGAATGAAGAGAATGGGACTCTCTGACGTTGAAGGTCTTACCCCGAAAGATAGCGAGACTTTCATGCTGTCTCTCCACAAGTGCATCTGTTCCTCTGAATCCTTGGCAAGTCTGGTCAGTAAGGAGATGTTTGCGGCATCGGCTACGCTCCGCCAGCCGTTCGTGAATGGTATTTTTAAGGTTCTGCGTTTAGCTTAGAGCGATCCTAACTTGTGTGTTTCGGGTCGAACCGGAAAACGTTCGAAAATGGACCGGGCCGAGCGCTCCGGTCTTTAGCATAAGGACCATAAGCACGTAGCAATGTATGCGACATTTTTCGATGAGTTCGGTGCGGGGAATGCCATTGAAGACACTCCTGGTAATTTCACTCACTCCAGGACGTTCGAGGATTGGGGTGGTAGTTTCGGTGGTTGGAGACTGATTACTGCGGATAATTCCAAAGCTTTGCAGGCTCAAGTTGGGAAAATTCGCGTGGGTTTCGGTGCGGCTGTTGCAAATTTACCAACGTCTTTGCTGATGTCGAAGGATTTCTGGAAGACTAACGATTTCATACCGACGGAGTTGAATATAAGAAAGTCGGGTCCTTTCGCGGACAGGTTTTTCATGACTTACGAGGCTCGGGTTGCAATGAGGAGTTACTTGCGTAGGGATTGGGAGATAATCTACGTCGTGAAACACGCATCAGACACCGTCTCTTCTCATCTTCCCAATACAGAGAAGGAAGATTATTTCGCAGCCAAGAGAATCCTTGGCGATACAACAGTCCTATCGCTCATCGAGGCAGACACGGTTTGGGCTGTTGGAATTCACTGTCGCAAGATGGAGTTGATGCACAACGTGAGTATTTCTTCGCATGCACAGTCCATGCTTTACAACGCCCTCATCGGCCACGCCGGTCTGAATCTCCTACGTGTCATTCGTGAGATATTCCTGGAAATCCCGCA
>JAULCF010272218.1:0-11994 GCA_032361265.1 Devaleraea mollis | reverse complement strand
CCAGCTCATGCCGCTGTTCTACGTAGTCGGCGGCTTCTCGTCAGCCATGTCGCTCGACTCGTTCTTGCGTTCCCGCTCGCCTTCGGCTGCTCCTGGCTCGCAGCCCACTCCCCGTAACCAAGACTGGGTCATCGCCCGCATGCGTCGGATGATGGCACCTGCTGTTGCGCTCGCATCGACGTGGGCCGTGATCATCGCAGCAGGCTTCGCGCTCGGTCAGGGTGAACTGGTCTCGGTCGGCGCAACCGCCGCCGCCATCCCCCTGTGGTTCCTCGCCAACTACACCATCGACACCGCAATCGCCCCGTACGTCTTGCCCCTGTTTCGTAAGCACCCCGTGGCGGTTCCCGCAGTTGGCGTGACCATCTTCTGCCTGCTCGAAGCAGCTCGCTTCGCCGGCGTGCCGGCCCTACCCCAGCTCAACTGGGTGCTTGGCTGGCTGCTGTTCCAGGTTGCTGGCTTCGCTTGGCGTGATGGCCTGCTTCCTACTGGCAAGACCATGGTGGCCACCGCGA
Source organism: Devaleraea mollis (assembly GCA_032361265.1). Classification (NCBI taxonomy): domain Eukaryota; phylum Rhodophyta; class Florideophyceae; order Palmariales; family Palmariaceae; genus Devaleraea; species Devaleraea mollis. The sequence goes on along the minus strand of JAULCF010272218.1, from coordinate 11,479 downwards.
CCGGCTTCTGGATCGCAGCGATCACCGCAGTCACCATTGGCCCATGGCCGGTAAGCATGGTCCACTTCCCCGGCCTCGAGAACTCACCAACCCACCCGCCATCACTCGCACTGATGCTCTTCGGCGCCGCCTACAGCTGCACCGCAATTGCCATGGCACCCGCGGTGAGCAACTGGTTGGCTGAACGCCCCAAAGCCTGGGCCGCAGTGGTGGCGAGCAACACCGTGGCCATGTCGGTCTACCTGTGGCACTTCACCGCCGCCATTGCTGCCAGCGCCATCTTCTACATCGCTGGCTGGTTGCCAACCGCCGCTGTTGGCACGCTCGACTGGTGGATCCAGAAGCTTCCGCTGATGGGTCTCTCAACACTGATCCTGGCCGCCATCGTGGCCAAGGTCATGCGCATCGAACGCAACGCACTGCTCGCACCCCGCACTCCGTGGGTTGGCGGCCAGGTGTCGCTGCTGATCATGGCCGGCGTGCTCTCGACTGCTCTCAAACAGTGGGCTCACGGCGAGTTCACGGTCGCCGCAATCTGTATCGCCATCGTGCTCACCTTGTGGCACGGCGTGATCAAGACCGAGGCGGTGATCACCAGATTCCCTAAGCACAAGCTGAACGCCTAACCCACTCCCATTCTCCTGAAGGGTTCCCTCACCCCACACGGAACACGATCGGACCGCCATGCATCTGCATGGCGGTCCCGCTCGTTTTGGTGCTCGCTGCGTCAGCCGGCCGCACCTAGCTGGATTGGGCCATGTATTCGCCCAGTCGATTCCGGACTTCCTCGGTCGACTTCTCGAGTGATCCCATGTCGAACGGCGGCTGGGGGTCGTATTCAATCAAGAGTTGGCTGGCCTCGGCGGCGGTGCGGTCGAACAAGATTTCGAGCAGTCGCAACGCCATGTCGATACCGCTCGATACCCCAGCTGCGGTGATCAGGCGTTGGTCGAGATGTTCAACGACTCGTTCCACGACCGGTGTCGCTCCATGGTCGGTGAGAACGTCGCGAGCGCCCCAATGCGTTGTCGCAGTCAGGCCATCGAGTAGCCCCGCCGCGGCCAGCACCAACGAACCGGTACATACCGATGTGGTGAACGTCGATGTCGCATGCGCGGTGCGCAGCCAGGACAGCACTCGCTCGTCGGTCATCATTGGTCGCGCACCCGGGCCGCCGGGGAACACGATCACATCTGGTGCCGGGAAGTCCTCGAATGTGCCATCCATCTGGATGCCCAGTTGTCCCTTGTCCGAGCGCACAAGTCCGACCTCGTGGCCAATGAATGTGACCGCAACACCGGGCACATGTTGCAGCACCTCGTAGGGGCCAATGGCGTCGAGCGCGGTGAACTGGGGGAACAGCGGAATGACAATCTGCAGCGGAGGTGTGGCTGAGGACTCGGTCATGAACGTGCTTTCTGTGGTTGGGAGAGAACTGAATCGGTGTTGTGGCTGAATCGTTGGCGATACCCCTCGGGTGAAACGCCGACGTGGCGGTGCAATGATCGACGAAGCGTTTCGGCGGTGCCAAAGCCGCATCTGCGAGCAATGGCGGCCACGGTGTCGCTTGATCGTTCGAGCTCATGGCGGGCCGCGTCAACGCGAATCTGCGATACGAATTTGGCGGGCGACATGCCGACCTCGGAAGTGAACTTGCGCACGAAGTGTCGTTCGCTCATGGCTACCCGAGTTGCTAATGCGGCCACCCGATGGTCGGCGGCGGGCTCGTCGATGATCTGTTCTTGGGCTTGTCGGATTGGTCCTGCTGGTGCCTGCCGGATCCACATTGGGGCCGAGAATTGTGACTGACCGCCCGGGCGTCGCAGATACATGACGAGCCAGCGGCCAACAGTTTGGGCCAGCTCGGTCGAGTAGTCGTGCTCCACAAGTGCCAGTGAAAGATCGATGCCGGCCGTTACGCCCGCCGATGACCACACGTCGCGAACAGCACCCGGGCTGTGGATGAAGATCGGGTCGGCATCAACGCGCACTGCGGGGTGTAATTCGGCCAGCCGATCCGATCGAGCCCAATGGGTCGTCACAAGATGACCGTCGAGGGCGCCAGCCGCGGCCGCCAAATAGGTACCCGAACAAATGGTCACGAGCCGGCCGCATCGTTCGATGAGCTCCTGCAGACACTCGATGAATGCAGCATCGGTGCGATGTTCGAGCACCGAGAAGCCGCCCGGGATAATCAGCGTGTCGATCGGTCCCGGCGCCAGGCTGTCGATGGTGTCGGTCACTATCGACACGGCGCTCTCGCTCGACACCGCGCCACCATGCTGTGACACGATCGCCACCTGGTACCCGCGGCCGCCGTGATCACGAATCGCCATTGTCGACGCCAGTGCGAACACTTCGGCCGGGCCCGCAATATCTAGTGACTGCACGCCGTCAAAGGCAACGATCACCATCCGGTGCGCGGTGCCCGGGTGAGCGTCCTGGTTCGAAGCCATGTTCGCAATGCTGACGGATGGTCACGGTGGCGTCAATGACGCCTATCCCACAATTCCCGCCACCGTCCGTCCACGCCAGATTGTCTTGATGCGCATTGGTGGGGCTCAAGCACACCTATCGGGGTCAGGACATTCCGGGTGGTAGATCACTCATAGTCAGGTTGGTGCACGGTGCAACAGCAAGCGTCCCGGTCCATGGTCTATCGATTCGAAGGGTGATCAGATTGCCGTATTCATCGAGTGCTGCACCAACCCAGCCCCCGAACTCGCTTCCGTCTATCGACAGCGCAACGCCAACAAAGCTGGCAGGCATGCCGTCGACAGCAATCATGCGATTGCTTTCGGTGAAGTCCCATCGCGACGGCAACGTGAGACTGCGCTCGCCATTCAATACTGAATGCATAACCAGGTCAGACAACCGCATCTGCTGGTGCACATGGTGCGGCAGCTCGACGCGTCGACCGTTGCGCGCCGTGTGCACCGAGATCTCGACACCGTCGACCCAGTGCAGTACCTCGAGGCTCACCGTGCCATCGCTATCACCAAACCCGAAACCGCCCGCCTGTTGGTCGTCACTAACCGGCTGAGCGAGCTCATAGAAAAGGAAGTCAGCTGACGTGGCTGCGTCTACCCACCGATGCTGGCCGCCGACCGGTCTGTCGCGCTGTTCGTTCATGCACCGATTCTTGCATCACGCCATGCGGCCAACACCGATTGGTACGCGGCGTAGTGTTGTCGGCAGATGCTCGTGCTCATTCTGATCATTGCGTTCTTCGCGATCGCAATCGGCTTGCTCGCCTATGACCAGGTGCGAATCGCCCGGCGCCGAGACATCGAACGCGGCTTCCGAGTGATCTCACAACGGTCCAGCCAACGGCTGCAGTTCCGGCCCCCCAGGCGATCCGATCGAGACTTCTACGTGGAGATGGCGTCAGATCCCGTGGCGGCCGAGGCGAACGGATGGCCCGCCACCGAAGTCGACGCCGTCAAGAAAAGGTTTGCAGATCGCAAGCTGTTCGCGGCCTACCGCGACCTCGAGCTCGTGGCCTTCGAACGGTCATCGAGCCGCGCGGTGGGCACCGCGACCTTCTCGGCGTCGCCGCTCGACCCCGCACATGCTCGGTCGATTGGCGTGCATGTGCACACCGACCATCGCCGCAAAGGGTACGGCCGAGAAATCATGGCCGCCGCCATCGTGCTCTTGCAGTACGAGCCACTACCCATCCATGTCGGCACCCGAGTAACCAACGTCGGTATGCAAAAGATCATGGCTCAACTGGGCTACGAACCACGGCCAGGCACCCATCCCTATGCGGCGCCCAACGGCGAAACCTACGACGGTTACTGGTACGACTGCAGCGTCGCTACTCATGAGCCCGCCGGGCTGTTTGACATATGAGCTTCTGCCACGGTGGTGTCATCCGCAATGCTTGAACCGTGTCAAACCTGTTTGTCGAACTATTCACCGCCGACGCTGATCGCCCATTCCTGATCCAGGGAGATACGACCTACACCTACGGCGCCTACGAAACCCACGCCCGCCAGCTCGGAGCTGCGGTTCGAGCTCGTGGGCTTAACAGTGGCGATCGGCTCGTTGCCCAGACCAACAAGTCTGCCGATGGCTTCGCACTCTGGCTTGGCTGCCTGGCCGCCGGGGTTGTCTACGTGCCTACCAACACGGCATATACACCCGATGAGATCTCCTACTTTTGCACCGACGCCGAGGCCTCCCTGCTGGTAGTCGACGATCCCAGCACCGTGGTCAGCGTCGACGTCACCACCGTGGCAATCGCCGATCTCGTCGCCAGTGCCAGCACGCTCGAACCCATCGAAATCACCCCGGTAACCGCCGAGGTGCCGGCATCGCTGGTGTACACATCGGGAACCACCGGCCGGCCCAAGGGAGCCACACTCACCCACGGCTGCTTGCTCGACAATGCACGAGCCTTGGCCGACGTCTGGCAGATCACCGGTGACGACATCTTGGTGCACTCGCTACCCATCTTCCATGTGCATGGACTGTTCATTGCGCTGCACCCCACCATGCTCCGCGGTGCCCACACCCGCTTCCTGCCACGGTTCGATCCGAACTCGGTTATCGACGCACTCGAAGGTGCGACCGTGTTCATGGGTGTGCCCACCTACTACCACCGCCTGCTCGCCAACGACCGCTTCGGCCCCGACACCTGCACGTCGATGCGACTGTTCACATCCGGGTCGGCGCCCATGACCGAGATCACCCATGCCGAGTTCACCGAACGCACCGGCCGCCAAATCGTCGAGCGCTACGGCATGAGTGAAGCCGGCATCATTGCGTCAAACCGCATCGACAATGTCGCCGCGGGATCGGTGGGCCACGCACTTCCCGGCTATGAGATTCGCATCGTCAGCGACGACGGCACGGTGCTGGAAACGGGTGACACCGGCACTGTCGAAGTCCGCGGTCCAAGCCTGTGCCTGGGCTATTGGAAACGACCCGATGCCGACACCGACTCGCGCACCGCCGACGGATGGTTCTCGACCGGCGATGTTGGATCGCTCGATGCCACCGACCGGCTCACCCTCGAGGGGCGCTCAAGCGACATGATCATCTCGGGAGGACTCAACATCTACCCGAAAGAAATCGAGATGGTCATCGACGAAATCGAAGGCGTGCTCGAATCAGCCGTAGTCGGTCACCCCGACCCCGATTTCGGCGAGTCCGTGACCGCGTATCTGGTGCTCGAACCAGGGTCATCACTCGGCGATCTGACGCTTGACGATGCCCTGACCTCGCTTGCTCGATTCAAGCACCCGAAGACAGTCCAGGTGATCGAAGCGCTGCCTCGAAACGCCATGGGCAAGGTCCAGAAGAACTTGTTGCGTTCAAACCTGGCCGAAGACCAATAGCCTTCGCCCGTGGCGGACTTCGAACTCATTGCTTCGACAACGCGGAACGGCACCGCTATCGACGAAATCGCATTTGTCACTGCCGATGCGCTCGACGCAACCGGCTACCTACTGGGTCGCAACAATGACGGCCCTCAACCACTCGTCATTGGACTGCACGATGCTCGGGGTGACAAGGCATCACTGCTGCCGGATCTCGAAATCCTGGCCGCTCGTGGCTTCCTCTGTCTCAGCATCGACAGCCCCGTTACCCGTCGCGCCAGTGCCGCCCGCGACCCGCGCACCGCCTTCGCCAGCCAGTTCTCGATCGCGCACACCGCACTGACCCTGCTCCAAGACGATCCCGATGTCCACCAACGCCGTACCGCGCTCGTGGGACGCGGCCTCGGGGGCGAGGTCGCCGCCCACCTTGCTGCCCATACCGGCCGAATTCAAGCAGCGGTCGCCATCGCTTCACTTCCCGATCGCAGCAACTTCATCGAGAACTCAGACCATGCACTCGCGGCGGGACTGCGTCTGTTTCTCGACGACGAATCAATCGCCACCCAGGTCAACGACCTGCATCCAAAACGTCTGCTTCATCAGCTCGAGGTCGCACGCGACACCCAGTGGCTGTTGCAGATCGCGGACGACGACGACCGGATCAGTGACCAGGACCGGGCCACATTGTCGTTGACTATCCCTCGTACCGTGCGCGTCGAACGCGTCGCACATGGTCGTGACCTTTCGGCCCGCCAAGCGCGACGCACTCGAATCGACTTCCTGACCCGGATGTGCGGCTAACCCCACATCGGCCAGCAACTAGCTCCAGGCACTCCAGGAGACCAGGTTGGCAGAAGCAGTCGCTGCCGGGTTCGGTTCGAACCAGGTGATGATCAAGCCTTCGATGGCAATGCCGGCTGCGTTCCATGACTGCAGCTCGCCGTTGGGGCCCGTAGGTCGCTTCATGCTGGCCAAACGCGGCTCAACATGTTGGCGCAGCGCAATACCTTCGATCGTTGCACTCACCACCACACCGAAGTCGGCCAGGGTAAGCGGATCACGCGGTCGGAGACCGAACACGGTGATCAGGTGATCGAAGAACTCGACAAACCGTTCGCCGAACTCAGAAGCGGCAACGCGGAATGCTTCGGTCATGTCGGGGTCGGCAGTCTCGCCGGTACCGAGCGATGCCAGTGATGACATGTACACCCGCCACTCAAGCGAGTTGACCACCGATTCGACATTGGTGTTCAGCGCAACTCGCAAGACCTCGCGCAAGCCGGTCGCCAGCTTCATCGGGTCTTGCGACTCGATGAGCGGTGCAACTTCGGCCAGGACCCGTTCGAGAGCCTCCATGGTTGGTCCGGTGTCGACAGCATTGTCGAGATCGGCCAATAGGTCGGCTCGGTATTCTTCGAGCTGACCGCTTCCTCCTTCGTATAGGCGATACGCCGTTGAGCGGGGAACACCCGACAACTCGATCGCTTCTTTAAGTGTCACTCGGTCCAGCCCCGGCGCAACGCCACGCGACTTCAACAGCTCGAGGCCAGCGTCTAACAACGCCCGTCGTGACTCGGCTGCCTTCAATCGCTTCTTTGGTTCGTTCGATGACATCCAGACAGTCTGACATCTGTCGAGCACCGATGCGGTACCCCTTGGCATCGAAATACTCATCTGGGGGGTTTTTGGGACGAAAAGACCCAAAATGGCCTAGGCCGGAACACCAACTTCGAGGGTGTAAATAGCTCCCGCGCCGGTTCCTGCAACCTGGCGAGGGTCAGCACTTGGTGATGTCAGAACGAACAATGTGTGACCAGTTGGTCCGCCGAGCTCACAGGCAAACGTCGGTTGCGGTGTGGGAATGCGATGGGTTACTTCGCCGCCCTCGAGTACTCGCACCACCTGAGAACCACGCGCGTCGCTAAACCAGATCGCGCCTTCGCTGTCCTGGGCACAACCGTCAGGCGCAGTCCCCGGGATCGAAGCCCACTCGCGACGATTCGACAATGTGGCATCGGCGGCAATATCGAATGCCAGGTACGAACCCCCAAATGACTGGCCGACAATGAGCGTGTTCCCATCGGGGGTGATCACACACCCGTTCGGAAATGCGATGTCATCGGCGGCAAGTTCTGAGCTCCCATCGACACGGACCAACACCAGGCTGGCCGGCTCATAGTCCGCACCCGCTTCAAGATCGAAACCGAAGTGGCCGACATAGGCATTGCCGGCTGCGTCGACAACCATGTCGTTGCACTTGTTAACGGTCAGCGCCGACAGGTCAGCATGTTCGGTCACGGTCTCGCCGTCGAACCGCAGCACCCGACGGCTGGTCATAGCCACGATCAACAGATCACCCGATGGCAGCCAGCCAAGTCCCGACGGTCGATCGGCGATCTCAACAACGACCTGGCGCGTTCCATCGGGGGTAACCCGATACACCCGATGCTGATAGAAATCGCTATACCAGAGCGCACCATCACGCCACCGGGGCCCTTCGCCAAAGTCGACCCCGTCGACAAGAAGTTCGAATGGCGCGTGCGGCTGCTGTTCGTTCACAACAACCAACCGTAGTACTGCGATACCGCGGTCATCCCAGCGAGTTGGCCGCTTAGGCTCTGTTCGTGCGCGTCTCACGACTACTGACGGCAGCCCTGATTGGCTGCCTGCTACTGCTGGCAACAGCAGCGCCAGCCGCGGCGCAACAAGCCCCCACCCAATCCGATGAGACCCAACCTGACGAGAGCCAAAACGATGGTTTGCAGATCGCATCGTCGACGACCTATCGGCCCGACCCCGACCGGGAACTGATCGAGGTTACGGCCACCTACACCATGACCAATCTGCAAGCCGATGAAGTCATCGGCGGCAGCGTGCGGTCCTACTTCTACACAAAATGGGTCATCGCACTACCGGGCACGGTCACTGATTTCACGGCAACGAGCGCCGGGCAGCCACTGGTGGCAACCACCGCTCCCGATCCCGACAGCGACGATCCTGAATCTGCCGACGTCGTCTTTGGCACCATTGATCTGCCCTTCAATCTGAACTTCCAACAAAGCGTGCAGCTCGATGTCACGTTCACGATTCCGGGAGCAGAACCACGCACGGGCGGCACCGTGGCGCGCGTCAATGACTCGTTTCTTTCATTCTCGGTCTGGACTGCCGGCGACCCTGGCCGAACCGATGTGCGAATCATCGTCCCACCAGGTTTTCGGGTGGACCTGCAAGGCGACCTCGACGAGCTGCGAGAAGAAACTTCGGCCACCGGCGAAACCGTGCTCGAAGCGATCGGCATCCAAAACCCCCGCGACTTCTTCGGCCAAGTCTTCGGTCGCAACGACGCTGGACTGCTCACCGCCACAGCGCAGCTTCCAGGAGCGACGGCAACCATCCGGGCTTGGCCCGACGACCCTGAATGGGTGGACTTTGTCGCCGAAGCAATCGAAGACGGCGTACCGGTCATCGAAGAACTCACCGGCCTTGAATGGCCGGCCGGAGACATCGAAGTCATCGAGACTGTCACGCCGTACCTGTTCGGGTATGGCGGCTGGTTCAACGCATCGTCAGGGATCATCGAGATCGGCGACAGTCTGGAACGTGATCTGATCCTGCATGAGCTTGGTCACGCCTGGTTCAACGATGAGCTCATAGATGGGCGCTGGATCACCGAAGGACTGGCCGAAGAATTCGCCAGTCAAGCCATTGCATCTACCACCGGCGAGCAGGTCGATCCCTCGACCCCCGATCTCCAAGACCCGCTGCGTGTTCCGTTGGCGGCATGGGCCAGCCCATGGACCCTCGACGAGGAAGATGCATTTGGTTACGAGCAGTACCACTACAACTCGTCGTGGTGGGTCATTCGCCAGATCACCGATGACATTGGGCTCGACGCATTCTCTGATGTGCTCATCGCGCTGCGCAACGACGACTTGCCATACCCCGGCGAGGGACCACTCGAACAGACCGACCAGTCCACCCGTTGGACCCACCTGTTTGATCTGCTCGAAGATCGCGGGGCCAACGACCTCGACAGCTTGTTCCGTCTCTATGTGCTGACGCAAGCAGACATCGATCGACTTGCGCCCCGCGAGATCGCCCGATCGCACTACGCCGGGTTGGCCGAAGTTGCCACTGAATGGGGTCCGCCCTTGGTGTTGCGACAAGCGATGACACAGTGGCGATTCGACGATGCCGACCAGCTCATCGATACCTCACTCGCGATCATCGAGAGTCGCGATGCTGCTGACGTCCTGGCCGCCGAGCTCGAAGTCACGATCGAACACCCCGCAGAACTGGCGTACGAAACAGCGACAACCCGGGACGAGCTCGAGCGTGCTCAGATCACCGAATCCCAACTCGTCGACGACCTCGAGGCATTGCGTGATGCTCGCGGTGAACTCGTGGACCAAGCTCGTGCGCTGGCAACCGATCCGGCGTTCGCACCGATGACCTACGACGCAGCACTCGTAGATCTGGCCGCCCAACGATCAGCGATCACCCAGGTCGCTGATCTTCGCCAACAGGTCGAGATCGCAGCTCGTGACCTCGATCTCGTCGAACCCAGCTGGCCGGTTACCAACGGTCCAACCGACTTTGCAGCCGCCGCCGCGCTGGCCGAGGCCCGCCTCGCCACACTCACCACAATCCATGATGCCACTGAGGTCGTCGCGTCACCGCGCAGCCTGATGCAACACATTGGGCTGTTTCTCAGCGATCCCGATCGCGAACTTGATCAGGCGCGATCTGCATTCGAAGCCGACGAACTCGACGACGCACTCAGTTCGACCGCGTCAGCCAACATGATGATCGATAGCGCGGGATCGACTGGTCAGAAGCGCGTGATGTGGGCGAGCGCAATCATTGTGTTGGTAGTAGCAGCCACCCTGGCCAACGCAGCCCGACACCGTCGGCGAAGCCTGGCGAGTCCAGCCGATGAATCTCAAGCCGCGGACGTCACCCCGTGAACCTCAACCCGTGAACGTCAACCCGTGAAATAGCCGCCGGAGGGATGCAAGATTTCGCCGGTGAAGTAGCCGGCGTCGTCGCTGCACAAGAAGGCCGCCGTCGCCGCAATGTCGTCGGGTTGGCCTCGACGGCCGAGTGGGATCTGCGCCATGAATGCGTCGTGACGGTCTTCGGGCATCATGTCAATGACCTGCGTCATGTTGGTCTCGATAAACCCTGGCCCCACCGCATTGATGCGAATATTGGCGCCGCCCAGCATGGTCCCCAGTTTCTTGGTCAGCATCCACACGGCTGATTTGGACGCGGTATAGGCAAGAGGCCCGGCGTTCGGATTCTTTGCGGCGATCGATGCGATCGTGACAATGCTGCCACCTTGTGGCGAGCCGTCGGCGCCGGGTTCTGCCATCTTTGCCGCACAGGCCTGCACCGCAAGAAAGGTGCCGATCAGGTTCACATCCATGACGGTGCGGAACTCCTCGACGTCGTAGTCGAGTACTTCGAGATACGGCTTGTCGGCAAAACGTTCCCGCTCTGCCAGTCGCTTGCGTTCTACCTCGGCTTCGCCGTTGTACTGCGAATGAGTAATACCTGCGGCGGTGACCACTGCATCGATACGACCAAAATGTTCGATCGCAGCGTCAGCCATCGCGGCGTTATCAAGGCGACTGGTGGCATCAAGCTCAGCGAAGATCGCCGAACCTCCGGCCGCAATCACCTCGTCGACAACCGCTTGACCACGGGCCACGTCACGATCCGCGACAACGACCGCGGCTCCTTCGGAACCAAACCGCAAACAACATGCTCGCCCAATGCCGTTTGCTCCGCCGGTAACCACCGCAACCTTGTTTTCGAAGCGTTTCATATGCGTCCTTTGTTTCACGGATAACAAGGTGTGACGCGCATTACGGGAATGTAATTTCCAAGTTAATGCCCGAAGCTGCTAGGGCGGGGCGCGCACACCATCTCCAGAATGGCAGTACAGTCCCTCCGACTACAAAACCTTGACTCTTTGGCACAGGCCAGAGTCGGGGATATCTGGAGGGATATATGAATACCAAGAGCACGCTTTCAAAGCTGCTTGCGCTCGTGTTCGCCTTTGCGCTTCTCGCCACCGCTTGCGGTAGCAGCAGCGACGGCGACGACACAGCAAGTACCAACGACGACGACGCCGCACAAACCGACGA
>JAULCF010271107.1:0-11995 GCA_032361265.1 Devaleraea mollis | reverse complement strand
CGACTGTGAATCTTGACAGCCCAATCAGTGTCTGCCTCAATCAAGGAACGAATTGTAGTATCTCCAAGAAATCTCTTAACCATGGTGTTCTCCTCATTATATGCCTTTCATAAGTTCAGGTGGAAGGTGGAAGTAATCGAAGCCATCTTACCCACGTATATGATGTCCCCATCCCGTGACAAGTACTCTATCATAGCAACACGGGACTCGTGTGTACGGAAGAGGCGATCAGCGAAGGGCCCCGACTTCCTACCCAGAAACTCTGTTGGCATCACGTCATTAATCCTCCAGAAGTATTACGAATGGAGCACCGAATCAGACAAATTGGCTATGGCAGCTCGAAACCTCACCCGGTCCTTACCAGGCTGAATTGACAAAGCCTTTGAGTCTTCATAAGTCAATGTTCGCCAACTGCCGAAAACACCACCCCAGGATTCGTAAGAGTGAGCACACGCGTATCGCCCAGTGGCCTTCTCCAATGGCTTGCCACAACCGAGCTCATCAAAGAAAACCCTGTACATTTCACCAAGTTCGGCATCATCTTGCAACATATCGTACCTAGCCTTCTTATCATCCTTGGTTCGCTTTCCGATTTGCGAGGGAGCAGTCAAGTTAGGATCATATTCCGCTATCCCCATCGACTTCATTAAACCAACTGCGAACGGGTGGAGAGTGGAACTGGCTGCCGCCACAAGCTCAATCTTAACCAGCTTGGCCAATGACGCACTCTTACACATTTCTTTGATAAAGTGCTGCATGTACACCGCACGATCCTTTTCTGTCAAATTCATACCTTCTGACAACCCTTATCGCCTCTTACGTCGTTCGAACTCATGATTGGGTTCTTCGATACCCCCAGCCTTAACATTGCCTTCTTTCCAACTGAAAATTGCCTGCTCCTTGTATGCCGGCTCAACCAAGTTTGGATCGGCCATGGATGACCTAGTCAACCTCTCAATGAACCGATCGGACCTAAGACATCCGACCAAGTTGTATGCTGATTGTCGACCAGTTCATTCTTCGTCATACTCTGGCATACCGATGCAATACATGTGGGGGTCATTAACGTCAAGGATTCGAATTTTTTACAGCCTCCTCGATGACAGGCTTTCCGATGTCCTTGTTTGAATGAGGGTGGCAGGTGAGCACGGATGGACGAGTATCGGTTTCACCGCGGGAAGCATTGAGTGGCACACCTAAACCAGAGATAATATGCTCGGGTGGCAAATCGTATACGTGCCCATACGGTCCGTCACCGACGTATCTCTTGGACTTGAAAGGGTATTTTCCCAAAACAAGCGTATTCAAAGCAGTGTCTTTCCACTAAACCACGACAACCTTGTCAACTAAAGACAGGGAGTTCATGTCACGATCGTACAGGGTTGCACTCTTGAAGAGAACACTCGCAAGATAATATACTCAGAAGTCCGTAAACGAGAAAAAGTTAGTGTCTTGACGAAGACGAGATGATAAAATACAAGCCTACTAGCGTCAGATCCCAAAACGAATTGTCGTCTTCGCATGACGGGATTACACATACCGTTGGAATTAGACAACCGTAATTTTCCTGGCGCCCTAGACTTTGCAACTCTCTCCATGTACGATCCCGGTACTCCGTCTTGGAAGGCGCTTTTGATCTTCTCTTCTCAACTCCGGCTCGAACGTTTTATTTCCCTTCCTTGTGCGTGCGTCATTTCCTTTTTTGGACACTTTCCTAGCTCCTTCAGTCGCAATCGCCAATAACAGCTTGTTCACCTCTTCCTGTAGAGACAAAACGCGGCTCTCGGCATCAACCACGTGAAAAGCCGCATTACGACAGCTTTCCTTCAAACTCCTATTCAACTTCGTGTACACTTTCACGCTCCCTCGTTCCATTTTCACTTGCTCCTCCAGGGATTCAACCTTGTTTTTCAACACACCTTTCATAACCACGCATTCATTATTTCTACATCTAGCGACGCGACGGCGCTTCACACGCGAGCAGCTGTCATCAAATGCATGACAGTCGTCATCAGATGCTGTCTTCTTTGGAAAATATTCCGATTCTTCAGCCAGGTCTTCGTCGAACAACTCCCGAGAAACAGGATGACACACACCGCTGGTACGTTTTCGAGCACCAGGACCCACTCCTGAACCTGTTAAATCCTTAACTGGAGCTCTGTAAGAAGAACCCGACATAGGCGGGATATTGACAGCTGACCCAGCGTCTCCTAGATAACGTGCAAAAGGACTTGCTCCACGATCGCGATATCCACTTCGCCGTTTCTGCCTTGACGCCGCGGTAGTAGGCGTTTGTTATTCGGCCGTAATCCTGGCAGTTTCCGATCCCTTCTTGCGAGATCCTATTGATGCGCCCTTCCCCGACGAATCACGTGCAGGCCAACTGGCATTTGCCAGTCTAGGTTTCTCGGGGGTATGGACCTTCTTCCATGACCCTCGGCGCAAATTCCTTCCTATACGTGTACGACTTGTCAGACCGGACTTTGAATAAACATTATCTACAGATTCAGGAAGACTAACAGGATTAGAAGAAGAAACAGGCAATGAGTCCGGAGGCATCACCTCATGTAAACGTTTCGACTTATTTTCTGCCTCTGGTAAATCAACAGCACTGGAGCCCTCATCAAGAGGCCCTCATCAAGAGTGGATACATGATAAGACGGCAAAGGTCGCTTAATTCTTCCCATCGTTTCCAGCCATGCTTCCTTAGAGTTATTCCTGAGCGCAGCAGACTGCACCGCTGCAACTGACCCTGTACTGTCGCCACCTTTTTCGTCAGTATCTGTCATATCGCCTTGACCAAGTTCTTGCGCATGCTCAGCTATGGGATGAAGCACTACTGGAAGTACGTCTTTGTAATCACCCACTTCGACCCCATCGCCACCACTAACGTTCTGGCCATCACAACTGTCGAGACTTTCTTGCCGATAAGTGTCAGTCAGAGCCAGGTTGGTTTTTAGCCTGGATGGCCATTTTGACGGCGTCTGCGGTACATATTCCCTTTCATCCACACCGCTAGGCAATCTCCCATCCGCTGCTAGCATCAATGATGCCGAACTGGCGCCATCGCCTCCCGAACAATCACTCTCTTTCGAGGCACGACTTACAAGCTGGCCAACAGCGGTCGACATGGAAGAAGGGGCATCATCTCCCATATTAGAACGTTCTTTTTTGCTATCACGGACAATTCCGTTCACTGGGCCAGCCTCGGAAGTACGGGGCCGGCCTACCGGCGACCGACCTTCGCGCGAAGAAGGGGTACCTCGTGACTCCGAGCCTCGATTGCGCCCGCGTCCCTCCATGCCAAGTAAGGTTAGACAACGATTAGCGCATGAAAGACAGTAATGTAGCTTGGCGGATGAACTTGAAGGAAGTGGGATCTTCGAAATAATGTGTGCTGTGAAAGGCTACGTCAGGTTTAGAACTGTGGTACAGGCGAGTACCTCAGTCTAATCGGGTATAAGATCATACAAATGTACGTACCACCGGCCGGTTACGAAATTGAAAGAAAAACACTTCTAGTACGATTACTTAAAGTATTAATGTCAGCATATTCAATACGGGAAGTCTCCATGACATGTATTCATTACATTGCAATGATAAAGTCAGAACTGGGATAATCTCCCACTTTATAGTTCAAGTACAAATTGGAAGAGTATCCCACTTCCGACTCTATCATTACAGTGTAATCTCAAAGTTTGATATGATCACCTTACATGTATACAGCCTGACACTGTATACCACTGGTATGTGTGGCATACTTCAAACTGCTAGCAGTACCGTGAACTCTGCAAGGAGATGCAGGGCCAGTAAGCTTCCACAGCTTGGAACGTCTTGTTACGGGCGCACACATATCTAACCCCTCCGCCAAACATTTCTTAGCCTACGCTTCATTCCCATCTCCTTCGAGAAAATACTTCGCAATGAAGAAAACTTGGAAAACGAGACGTAGAGAAGCCAACGCTCTTTGACTGGTGAATCCCGGACCTGTAACACGTTAAAGAACGAAAGGAGTGCGGAAGCGAGCAAGTAGTCCTATCATGAAGGCAGCATCCGGGACGCACAGGGTCACAGTCGCGCAACACGTCAGTTTTTTCCAGCTCAACAAACGGAGTGACAAAAGTGAACAAGCTTCCTCGCGTGCTAATCAGCCAGTCATTACCGAGTCACCGGATACCCTTCACGAGCCTCTGGATGAGGACCTATACCTGAGATTTTAGAGTGACGACGCGACGCTGTCAGATCCGGAGTCTTTCCACAACGCCATTCGAGAAACTGATAAAGTATTTCAAGGGAATCCCTCAGCGAGAACTTTCAATGAGGCAGTGCTCCACACAGGTCCAACAAGCGCCGAAGACAATGAAGAAGGGGACCGTACTTTAGGAACCAACGTGCACGACC
Organism: Devaleraea mollis; assembly: GCA_032361265.1. Lineage (NCBI taxonomy): Eukaryota > Rhodophyta > Florideophyceae > Palmariales > Palmariaceae > Devaleraea > Devaleraea mollis. Next base: position 7,594 of record JAULCF010271107.1, on the reverse strand, counting down.
ACGAACAAGGGGGTACATGGCTCAAGGACTTTCCTGAATAAATGTTCGAGAAAATAACAAGAAGCACTTACCAGAAATTGGAGAAACTTGTCGACGAGACCAAGGATGGCAGTATCTTCTCAAAAGTGCCTACTGGAAACGGAGACGTGTACATTCCTGTTAAGGGCGAAGACATCCGGCGGCTTTTCTACGTAGGCGAGTGGCTGAATGACGAGATAGTTAACGCTATCGGCAGCCTAATCAACACGAGGAACAAGGACGCAAAATTGAAGTCAGTTATGTTTTATTTCATTCTTCTATGACAAATTGCGCGAGAATTTACCGATGGGACACACCGCTGGGACAATCAACTTCAGCAATGTCGAAATGCCTCTCGACCATCGACAGACGCACATTCTAAAATAATCGTGCTGTACTTTGCCGGACGTTGCTTGCCAGTGCATGGAAGCTTCTCTCCTGCGCGGGTGTAGGACTGATTCAACGTACTGCTCGAGGATAAAAGAGGTAATAGAGTAAGCTTTTGATAGAAGACAGCAAGCGCATGGACGTTTCTATCCCGTGCGGTGGAGAACGGCTTTGACGTACTGCTCGAGGATGAGAAGAATTCTAGAGTTACCTTCTGAGCGAAGACTGCCAGTGCATGGATTCTTCTCCCACGCGCTTGTGGAGGACGACTTCAACGCACTGCTCGAGGATAAGAGGGATGATAGATTTAGCTTCTGATAAATGCCATCCAGAGTATGGACGCTTCTCTACCGCGCGGGTGGAGGGCGGCTTCGACGTACTGCTCGACGATGAGAGGGATGATATAGTTACCTTCTGACAGAAGACTGCCAGTGCATGGACGCTTCTCTCTTACACAGGTGGAGGACGGCTTCAACGTACTGCTTCACGATGAGAGGGATGATAGAGTTATCTGCTGACAGACGTGCCCCACTCTCGGCGGAGCTGGAACGTATGGACGGGAGACTGCTTACCTATTAGTCGTTGTGCGTTATAAGCATACGCAGAAATTTGGACCAGCAATAGGTAAGGCTGTCCAAGTAATGGAAATACAGTAAATTTTCTGATCTTAGAAATATTAACTTTGACTGACTACCACACGTTTGAAGCCTCCTACGCACTGCAATTTTGAAAACAAAAGTGGGAGACTCTCCCACTTTTTTTATTATCGCATCGTTTCCATGTCCCAAGGTTTGAAACCCTGATCAGAAAAAAATCGAGAATCTATCACATTGCATAACGATGCCATCAAAAGATGAAAGAGAGAACTTTTAAAAGTCTTCAATGCCGCATCGTCATAGTAAAGGTTAAGATTCAACTCTTTCAACGTTTGAAGCTGTCCTTATGAAATGTAATATTCACCCATCCTTTTCTTGAACGCTTTACCACCTTTAAGTCGCCTTCCATTAAAGTAAGAGTAAGTGCACTGTAATTCACACAAACTTTGTCAAACACCGTGAAGTGTTTGCCCGTGAATAAGCAACTGATTCATTCGCGGGTAGAGGGTAGCATGAGCGTATTTCACGAGAAAGACGTGATTCAACGAACTAGGCCGTGACAGAAGACCGCCGGTCTCTGCGGCGCGCAATAAAGTAATGCTCAACGATGAGAGGTATGATAGACTTAGCTGATGATATAATACCGACAGTCTCGCCGAAGCGGGAACTCATGGATGGGCTGTTTCTTACAGAATAGCCGTTGTGCGCTTTACGCCTACTCAGAACGGCAGGCGCCGTCGATGGTGTGCTTCGCGACGCCGTATTCTGTTGCATACCTACCATTTCTCATAATGGCTGCGTGTAGCGCTGGAAGAGAGTGCATCTGTGGCTGGAAGGCTGTTGTGCGAGGTAGAACACGAAATTGTGACTAAAAGTGGACCCGTTCGGACCAGGAATAGGTAACGCTGTTCAAGTAATGGAAGCATAGTCAAATTTCTGATCAGACTACCAGAAATGTGAAGCCTCCGACGTACTGTAATTTGAAAACAGGAAAGTGGGAGACTCCTCCACTTTTCTTTTTCATCGCGCCGTCACCAAATCCTAAAGTATGATACCCTAACCTGAAAAAAGGAACATTTATCACACTCATAACGACGCCATCAAAAGATGAGAGAGAGAGGATTCTTAAAATTCTCCTTGCCGTATAGTCATGGTAACGGATTCATATTCAGCTCTCCCAACATTCTAAGCGGTGCTTATGGAAAGTAAAATACTCATAATATCGCCATTAAATGAAAAGATCGAGTACTCATTTAACTTCAAGGTAAAAGAGCCATCTTTTTCTTCGTTTGTTGGCACACTTACGACAATGCGAACTCAACTCGATCTCTATAATCTTTTTGATTGTAAATGAGTCATGTCGTCATAGGCCCAGGACATCCCATCCGTTGGAAGTGCAACCAAGGAAGTGTGTAACCGGACAACACTTCTTACCGGTTATTAAATGTGCTAATTTGGACCGAAAGGCTCCGATCGTTTTGAGCCGAAACTCTCTAACTCGCTGAGATTTGCTTCAAGAAGTACGAAGTGTGTTGTATGCTTCTAGAAACATTCCCTCCATCATTACCTTATCTTGAAGATCGTTTTACACACCAAAGCCTTCGCTCGGTAGAAGGTAAAGATAATAGAACTACTTGGGCACTAATTGTCCAATTTAGCTACCGTCCGATAGCCTGGGTTGCTCGTTCATTTCGGATTATATTTTGTAGCCAATCGCCAATGACCCATATAAATGTGGAAGCCTCTACATGGCAGAATGTACAAATTACTTAAACTACTTGGGCACTTATTCTCCAAGATGTACACAGTCCGTAAGCATTGTCCGCTCATTCTTTTTGGAATGTAATTCGCAGCCTATCGCCAGGGACACACCTAAATGCGGGGACGCCAATAGTCATAACTTCAGCAAACCTCAGGTGTTTAACGATCGTAGCTTCCTTGCACTCATCCAAGTTACATGACATGATAGTTTCTGTTTTTCTATGCTGGCCGAGCAAATTAAAGTCACCCGTGTTCATGCCTGTAAATAACGCCCTACATCATGTACGAAAAGTAATCTAGATCACACGCGAAAGGCACAATCTACGAGCAGTTTCCATTTAAAGAGACGGGACCGTACGGGCTTACAGATCGCTGTTTGGTTATGAAATGTAGGTTCGTGATTAATAAAGGATCCTTTACTTTACAAGTGTAATTCTGATGTAAAATAAAGGTCCTTTACCTTTACGGCATCGTAAAGGTAAAGGTTTAGTAAAGGCTTAGTAAAGGCTTAGTAAAGGTTCAGTTTGATAGCGTATATTGCCAAATAGACAGCTAAATCGCCAGATTAAGGTCCGTTAAAGTTGCATCGAAACGAAGTGACCCAATTACGGCGTCAGTGTATCTTTTTATAAGAAGAAAATAGTGGTTCGCGTCATTCATTATGAAATCATTGACAAACTACCTTTAGTTGGGAAAGCCACGGCAATCGGCAATGGTAAATTAAATAAAGGAAGTCTTTACTTAAACTTTTCTTTTACCTTTACTTTACCTTTAAATATTTTGCTAATAAATGAACACTCCTTTATTTTACATTTAATAGATTTTTTGGTAAAGGTTCGATCCTTTACTTAACCTTTACAAGATTTTTTTAATTAAGTAAAGGAAAGGACCTTGACCTTTACAAGATTCCTTAGTAAAATCCCATCGCTGAAGTTTACAGTACTGATCGACCAACCGGACAACGGCAATTCCTACATACAAACACGTACATAAAAGCAATATTTACATACATAGGTTTAGGTATATACTTATACATTGGCATTTGGGTCACATTTTAGCAAAACCTGCAGATGGGCAAAAAAAAAAGAGGATTTTTTTACATGGCTTGAAAGCTGACAGTCTCGCGAGTTCAAAAGGCTTTTCATATCCAAAATGCACATGTGGGAAGTGCGTCTAAAGGGCCTCGCATTCTGTTTCTGGTGGCCAATGAAGGGTACCGTTCCACAGAACGGTTTCGAGATAAGAGGCAAAAACTATTCTTGGGCAGGTTGAATTAAATTTCCAGTATGAGATCATAATTTATCAAGTAAGTTTTTTTTGATACGGGTGCAAATGCAGTACATTGCTGTACTGTCTGGTACAGTGCACTACTGTACCGTATTTCCGTCAAAACTGTCCAACGGCAAAGCTTTATCATAAATATACGCTACTTTAGCATCACATTACGGGCCCAAGTCTCCCACGTTCCCAGAACCGTTACGTGTACGTTGCAATGTTTCTGGCTACATACAAAGCAGCCAATACGCAACTTGCCGCCATCCACCAAAAAAAAGCTTACAGTTATAGACAGTGAAGTCTGTAATTTTTCAAAGCTCGATTTGAGAAACTTCGTCTTTTGGCCCATCTGCAGGTTTTGCTAAAACGTGACCCATTTGTTGTTATGTACATATGAAAATATATATTTAAAATAGAATATATTTAAAATAGAAATGTATACATATAAGTATACACAATATACTCTATTGTTTTTACAAAAGTGCATGCAGCGTTTTTCGGTTGATTATACTAAGCGCAATAGAAGAACTGAGACATACGTGTATATGGGTTTATGAACATAGATACGGCGTACAAATACGTTACTTTCCGAAAACCTTTCCGTTACACGTCTCTATCACCAGGCATAGAAAACGTGATGTAAAATCTTCTGTCGAGCCAAGTATCTGCCTTTTCGCTTGAAGCAGAACATTCTGTTTCAGATAGCATCTGCATGCCGTCAGGTACCACGTAGACCCTTCCTCGAACCGCTCCTACTGGCTGGATATCTACCCATGGATCTCCGAGATCGGAAACAGCCCATTTCAACTTGATGCATTCCAGGGATACGTCAATGAGAGAGAGTAGTCGCGACGATTCAGCGTAGCGTAATACCGAAGAATGAAATTGCCGTTGTTATGTTCTTCCGAGAAATGTCCTTCGTCAGATGTAATGTGAACATTGGCTAGGACTTTGGCAACCCATACATCCTGAACGCCGTGAGTGTTCTTAGACTGAGCCTTCACCAGGACATTATCTTGCCATTTCTGCTTGCTATGACTGATTTGCAGTGTAGAAATAGCTCTTCGCATGTGACGACACTGGTTGCCAGTGATGCTTATAATTCCATCTCCATCCACGTCCCTCGTACTCATGACCTCGCGCATAGTAGGCGTGTCAACTCCGGGAACAAAAAGAGAGCTCACTACCCTAACATTAAGGCCTTTCATAAACGCCATTTTCCTTATAGCGAAGTTTTAGGCTTCTCCAATATCCATCTCAGGAAGGCCTACACCTCTCATCAGATGCGCTAGAGCCAGTCTCTTCATGATGTCATAGACGGGAACAGCGACGAAGCCAGGACCACCACATCGCCTGATAAACCCACTGCATCCTGCTCTGGATCGACCCAAAGCGGAATTAATGTGAAGAAATTTCACGCCTTTCCGGGATAGATAGGGACCCAGATCATCAACTTTGTTTTTGACCTTTCGTATCATAACTTCTAGATCATGAGCTTCGAATTGAAGAGCTTCCTACCCCAAGATCTTGGTCTGATCGGTCTTCATAACTGAAATCTTACAGGTCTGTCTCTGATCTTCAGACGCCGTAGATTTCCTTGAGATCAACTTGTAGACAAGAGCCTTTCCGCGGTCTGTTATGATGTCGGAGCTCAAATGCAATATGTACACGCTTTGCTTCGTCAGTAAATAAACAGTTTTGGACACGCCCGATGCAACCCAACTTGAAGTGAGTTTCTCTTGTGCCTTGTAAGGTGAACGTGATGATTCAAATGCGGACGAGCAGTATTACGCCACGTCACCAAGTTCTTCGATGTCTTTTCTCAAATGAGCTCGCGCCTTGTGGAACTGAATGAGATTAAACATTGACCTCTGGTGTTGTGAGATCGCAGAACCAGCCGTAAACTTTGCATACCTCTCAATCTTCTCCTCCAATTCGTCCATCTCGGCTCGTGTGAAAGATTAATCAACTTTTTCTTTCTTGGTGACAGCTGCGTCCATCTTCACGTAAGCAGCGACAAAGTCTGTGAGCGGTGGCTCCATCGCAGCCCCATCTTTAACTGACAACTGTTGCGTCAGTTTGTCGTCTAAGGCCGCGAGAAAGGGCATGACTTGAGTCAGTTGCTTCAAGTGTTTTCCTTGTAACATACTTATTACCCCCCACCAGCGAACAACCCGTTCAGAGTCCCAACCATCTTTTGCCTGGTATAGTCCACCCTGAATCCAGTGCAGGGACTGTCCCTCTGAACAGAGACACACAGTGTATTGATCGCGAGCAGTATGAAACCTCGTCTCCTTGACGAACTTGTCATTTTTACCTTCACCTCTTAGATGGCACCTGTACTTGAATCGATCTTGCTTCTGTTGTTGTTCTTCACAGAAGTAGATGTGAATTTCTTAAACATCACTTCCAAACACCGAAAGCTCTAACCAAGCGGGTTATCGTGCGGATAGTCATATCTGAATATTTCGTACAGTGATAGTACGGGTAGTTTTGAGAGTGGCCATGTCTCGAAAGCTGACTGGACTGGATGTAAATCATGCGCAGCGTACTCAGCTAGATATGTTTTCTCCTCCGCCGTGTCTCGGTTGTCGGCGTTCAGCACCTCCTCCATCTGGCACCGTAGTGATCGCGCTATACCCTCATCTCGCTTATTGCCTTCGCAATCAAAACAAGTCTCGCCGTTAAATGCAAAAGCAGGAAATGTACACTTGTTACATTAAGTGTGCTTCAGTCCACTTGCATGGGCTATTACCGGGGTATCAGCCGCCAGAGTCGCTAAGGCCATGTGACCTTTTCTTTTCTTTCCATCAGCAGTTTTGTAGATTATGCCTCTCTTGCTAATCTTTCGCAGTGTTGTGAGGGTAATCCCCACGCAGAAGGCGTAGATTTCCCGGAAAAGACGATCGGTTTTCTTAAGTCTGGGCGTCCTATCATCCCCGTCTTCATCATTGTGTACAGCAGATACGTTAGTGGATTTAGAGTCCATGGAATCTATACCTGCGAAATACATTTCTTTATCGCCCTCGGAATCAGTTGAATCAAATTCGTCAGGAGCGTTGGCATCGTACCCTCTTTGGATCTGCTGTCTCAGCTCATCATCCCACCGCCATGTCTTATCCGTGGGGAGATACGCCACAACGGCATCACCTCCGATCACCATCTCTTCCTTAGTAGCTGACGTGAAATTCATAGAACACACCTGCAAAGGATAAAACGCTACAGATGTCATTGACATGGATACCTGGGACACATCTGAATACATCTGGGCCAATAAAACCATTGAGCTCGGTAGGTTATGAGCACTTGGTCTCGTCTACTGCACGCCTGGCTCCTGGGAGTCGTCAACAGCCCTTTTATTTCTGGAATGACTCTATTGGCTAGTGCACCAATCATTCGGTGAGACGCACTACGCTCTCCATCCTGATTAATTTCTTGGAACGGTTCAGTTAAGAAACTCGTGTCCTTACCGGAGGTGACGGCCTTCGCAAGTTGCGTCTGGAAGCGCATAACTGGATCTCGCATCCACATTATTACACACTGGTCGCTGACATAAT
>JAULCF010269996.1:0-11998 GCA_032361265.1 Devaleraea mollis | reverse complement strand
GGCGGACACCGGACGGTCGAATTTAATTGTACAGTACGTCGATATGGGCTTCAGGATACAAGAGTTCCACTATAACAGTGGCAGGGAGATTATGTGAAGAACGCGCTCTCCTCACAGTAACTAAATGCATGCAAAACAGGCTTGTTTGGCCGGCCACTTTCTCTACCGCTCGCGTTCTGGTGTGCAGTGCTCGCGTCTGCTATAATAAGTGTAGAATAGATACCACATGAAATCATTTCTACTCTACTTGTGGTGCGAATACTTTCTTTTATCTCCATTATCACAGCAAAGATGTTTCGTTTCCGCTGTTTGAAAGCATTTACGAAACGGCGATTCATAAGCCGCCACATCAGTGCGAGCAAAAACCCTGCATTACACGCGGAAGCCTTCGAGGGTGAGACCAGGCCCTACACCGAAGGAGACGGCGTTGGACGTCTAGATTTGCCTGCAGATAATATCGCTGACTACACTCCGTTACCACCGGAGCACCCAACCGAATATCCTCGTTGCCAAGTTCCCGAAGACTCTTTGGACTTTCCTGTGGCTGCATGTTTTTGTCTTGGAGATTCTTATTCGCCTTACCTTCCAATTGATCCAGCTGTCGGGTCAAATAGGGCTCTGGTAGAACTTTCTACTATTGCTACCGAAGATTCTTTTCAGACTGACGCTATTTATCATCTGTTTGGCTCCAGTTTTAATTGCGAGTGAGTGGAGATCGGTGACATCGAGGAGAGCGCTGATTCCGACAAAATTGATGATTCTGATTATCGCGATGATAGAGCAGAGCATTTTGGGGCCAATTTGGTGGGGTCAGCTTTAGAGTGCCCACCAAAACATATTTGCGTCTTCTGCAGGCATTTTGGATGGCATAGACGTCTCAACTGGAAACGAAAGCTTGATTCCTGTGTGCAGTGACAACTTTTCATTTGCCAAGTTTATTTTGCCGTGCTCAAACGGCGAGGGACTTTCGCAGGAAGATATTACTACAAGTTTTTATTTACAAAAACATGCGGGAGCCCTTCCAGAGTTTGATTCTGCGCCAGTATTATTTTCTGACATTAAGCGAAGAAATGCCGCTGTTCATCTCGCAAGCGGTGGATTTTACAAGATTGAGATTGACAACTCGTCTGCTTTTACTACTGCATCCGGGACAACGAAGACAGGGGTCACGGCGGATATTAGAAGCGTTGAGGACACAGTTCGGTACATAATGAGTGAGATGGTGCGATTGGGGGAAAGTGGCACAAAAATGATCAGGAGGCGGTCAAAGCATAGCTGTACAGGAATTTTACCAAATAAAACCAAAAAAAGTCAATTGGTTGTCGAGAAAAAACCAAGCCGATTTTTTGGCTTTTCTTTGGTTTTGTTTTGGTTTTGTTGGTTTTATTTTCGAAATTATTTATAAATTTGAAAATTTCAACCAATCAGCTCTTCGTAACATCTAGTTATTCTACTTCGTCGCGCTAGCGCGCTTTTCGTCCTGTATGTCCTTCAGTGCTCCATCCAGCCCGAATAGCTCATCTACTGCATCTTGCGGAAATTATGCACAAGCACGCGGCAGGTTTCAGCAGGATACGATGGGTGCCAGGTCCCGCGAGGCTGCAAGTTCCACCTGATTTGCGCGCACAGCCCTCGGACGACGCCATAAGGACGCTCAAAAGAGCCTAGCAATTAGCTAATCCAACCCCTTGCATTGCTGGACTGTCCAAGTTGTCCCGTGGAATGATTTTATGACGCGCTGGTCGGCGGCAATGGCATCTTTAATCACACCAGTCAGTTGGTATGATAGAATTTTGTTTTTTTTCTTTAATAACAAAAGATTATTCTCTACAATCAAGAAACCAACGGTTTTGGAGGTTAGTTTTTCACGGCCATTTTATAAAACCCATCGGTTTTTAACAGCTATGGGTCAAAACGCAGGTAATTTTCGAGGCTATTGTTGTTCTTAGGACTAATTTTGTCAGCAGTGAAAAGACGCTTTTGTTCGGAGATGCTTTCAGTGCCGACGCGACAATTCGACTGCAGCATCGCGCGCGGCAGGCCGACGAAGCTGACGAAGACAAAATTGCTAGGTTTGGCGAGATCTGCATTATTTCTGTCTATGCGTTTATTAGCAAGCACAAAACTACCAAACTGAACAAGCGGTCTCTTCACGCTGTAGTTTTCTTCCTCAAAAACATCGTCAATGGAAGGCTAATGGGAGAACTCGCGATTGTTATTTCTTAAATCCCAGCCCCTTCAGTTTGGACAGATAGTGGCCACGGGGAAAAGATTGCGCCAGACACTTTGGCGTACATCCGCCGACTGGCCGTTCATCAAACCATGTCAATTATTGTTGAAATTTTGACCGGTGAGATCTTTAACTTTTGCCTGTCCGGACGGGGTGACTCGCTGCTTTCTGATTGCCGATTTCAATTTGGTGCTTGACAGCCCCGAGCTAAGAGTACATGCTGTATCTAGAGGCAGAACATCTTACAAGACTGGAGGGCGCTGCCCTTGCCCTCATTGTTGGATGTTGCGCTTCGATCCAAAGTTTTTGACATTCCCCGACACTCAGGTACAGGCAAACTCAAGAACTGCAAAAAGCATGCGGCTGGCTTTGTCTGAGGTGGACTCCACTAAAACAAGGAAAGCTAAAGAAGCTACTTTAAAAAGGTACAGTTTGAATCTTCCGGAACCATCTTGGTTCCGCCTGCAGGCGGAAGGCAAGGAAGGCATGCCTTACTTTCACTCTCCTTTCAGGGCGGGTGGAAAGTTTTAAGATGAAGATCAAATTTTAGTGCATGTTATCCACTTACAGACGAACATTTTAACTAAGGAACTGCGATCCATCGCAAATTTTGACTATCTTGCACTTTTCACTGCCGAGATATGCATAATTTCGCGCGAGGAAAGCTCGCCGATGCCCTCAAGCAAATGGCTCTGTATATGTTTTGGCTCGGGGAGAAGCAGTCGGCAATCTTCTAGTGGCACTTTCCTCTGCTAATCATCATCTTTCTCGAACACCTTTTTGTAGACTCTTTCTACCGAGTCGCTGCTCCGGGACTGAGCATTTCGACAAGTCATGCCAATGTCTCAGCGACAGAGATAACTATCATTTTTAACGTTCTGTCTATCATGTTGTCAGGTGTGGACAGTGCCATGAGAGCAATAAGCCGATCGATAGGTTTGGAATTCCAGAAAGTTATAATGCTGCCAACCGTGAGATATATTAATTGCCTCCAACGGTTATGCCGCTTTATGGAAAATGAGGACAGCTCCCCGCTTTTCACTGAAAGGGATATTCGAGAAAGATTATATTTTTTGGCCGCCGAGAAGTCTGCCCTTGAAAAAGGCATCGGCAGTTGGCTGGCCAGTGAACGCCCTGACATCGCAAACATCCCTATTGATATCACTCACACTGTTAAGGGCCACACAGAGTATCACCATCGTGTCTTTGACATGATACTTCGCGGAAATGTTCAGAAGGATAGCGCCATGATGAGCAAAAAGTCACTCGGAAAAGGCAACAGGGTCCAGGCCCGGACAAAAAGGGGATCCGACAAAACTCCCAATCTATTTGCCGAGAAAACGGCGTATAAGCGCCACCTTCGCAGTGCAGGAGTGTTGGAGAGAATGTTTCCAATATTAGATTCAATAGAAAATGCGGCTGAAGGCGCCCGAGAAACTCTAGGCGGTGAGAATTATGAAAATTTAGACGAAGGCGAAACATGCGCCTCTAACAAGGAAGAATGTACGGGCAAACAAACGAGTGCCCTAAAGAGAAAGATAAAGTATAGATGCTTCGTTGAAATCAGTGAGTTGAATGGTGTGTCGGTTGAAGAGTTTGAAATGCTTTTAGGTCAGCACGCAGACGGTATCAACACGGGCAAGTCTAATCGTGGCGCAGTTCAAAATCTGAGCGCTGTCAACGGGATCAAAATTTGCGCAAGAATTCCCTGGCTACCGACCTCGGTTCGCAAGCAACAAAGTCAAGAGTTGCAGAGGATGAATGGCCTAGAAAACATTGCAAGGTAAAATCCTGAATTTTACGGTGCGCCAGTGTATGGCTACGCTCTCGCCATCATAGAAGGATAGCCTCTATTTGTCCATCTGCGTCTCATGTTTTAGTTACCGTCAGGGCAATATAGCGACAAGTCGGAAGAGCTCGGCGGAGTCGCTGTTATGTGTCGCGTACTGGAGAGATGTCCCAACGTGCGGCGTCTTTTTCTACATTCCAAATGCCCACTTCTACCAAAATACGTCACAGTACGCTTGCATTCCACAGACGCTGAGGAAAGACGCGATGCGTCGTCGGCGAGAGAAATGAGAGATTGGTTGGCCATCGGAGTGCAAGAAGCACAAAAGGCTATTTCTGCTGTCACTGACAACAACAGCAGCCAAGTTGAGAACCTGAAGGCAAATCTTCAATGGCGGAAGTTACTAGAAGAGGCACTGGTCGAGCCGGTGCTAATGCACGATTTTGGGTTGGACAGACTCGCATTCAATCTCATTTATGAGCGAGATTTGCCGCTAGATGTAGATGAGCCAGAAAGATGGGGAGTTTTTGCGCTCAACAAACGAAGAGGAAACCCTTTACCGCCGGTCAATATCTAATAGAGACAGGGGCGGACGAGGCCGCGGACGAGGTAGAGGTTGCGTCCAAGTGTCTAGTGGGGTGACTCGAGGCGACGGACAGAGTGGAGCTGTTGAGGGCGCTTGTGACCAGCCGGGAGGAGTCGAAAAAATTCGGAGCGCGCAAGGGATAGCTTGTGCACCCCGGCTGCCAAAATTTGTCGCGCAGTTATAGGCGACGCCGACATAATGAGTGTAGTGTACGTAAACCCCGACAACAGCAGGCCCATAGAGATGCTAGAAGGTGACGCTTCGAGTGAGAAACTTCTAACCCAGCGGGTCGCTTCTGACAGAAGGCGACGCGAGAAGGAGACCAATAAGCGCCAAGCGGATATTCACAAGGCCCGGAAGAATCTGGCATCTTTTCCAAGCGGATATTCACAAGGCCCGGAAGACTCTGGTATCTTTTCGAAACGACTTTGACCTCGGTACAATGAAGCTTCAGACAGACCACAGCTCCGACGCGGAAAAAAGGATAATCAGAAAAAGATGAATCTGCAAGAGCAGAGAGAGGAGCGGCTTGTTAAAAAACTGGCAGAGCACAACGCAAAATTCATAGCTCCAGTCATTAGAATTGAAAACGTACCATCTTCGGTAACGGCGCACTATCTGAGCGAGTGCCGTTTCTACCACAATTTCAACGGCCGCCTCACAAGATCCGGATATAAAACTTTTGATAGCCCATGTAAACATTCCCAGATCTTCTTATGAATCATTAGTGCCGAAAAGGAGAAATGTTTCTCTTCTGCGTCCCTCTTCCAGCAAGTAAATCCATTTTCCATCAGAGCCAGCTCATCTATTGAAAGTAGAACACTGCCACCATCTTGAGCGATAAAAAATCATATACTCCTTCTCTTCCATTAAAAATACTCCAACGCGGCAGGGTTTCACCAGACCTGACCGCGAGCGAGCGAAGAAAATGGCCATGGCCATTACAATGCATTGTGGAGCATATAAAGAAAACGCTGACAATACCAAATTCCTATATTTTCTAGTCCATAGAAGATGCGCCGAGTGAATAGCATAGAATACCGGGCGAGGAGCGAGCAGCAAGGCGACAGCGACTACACTTTCTGGATGAGCAAGGAGACTTCCCCGGTTTCTCCATATTAGCCTCCATCAGAATACTGGGAGCAGTAAAAGGAGAAATATGCCCTTCACGAAGCAGAGGCAAAAGAAAGAGAGAGGTGAGAAGTCGAAAGGCATTTTCTGTAAACAATCGCTTACAGTATGAGAGATCAGCGTTTGACAACATTGACGTGAAAATAACGGGTATCGGTGTCAGACCTTGACAGACCTTGCAGATCTTGCAAAATAAAAATGCATTTTCCCCGATGTCGTAGTTTTGAAAGACAACAGGAATATAGTACAGTGCTTTGGTTTTAAAAAGTGGAGTTTTGATTTAACCGATACAGTCTGTACCATTAATTTAAAAACGAATATCGGTTAGATAAAGACTATAGATTTCGAGTGATCTCTCCACAACTTGCTAGGGTAGGAACTTGGGGCTAAATTAGTACTGCTTTAGGGAGTAGCTCAAAGAACGAAGAACCACTCATCCCACGTGCGCAGACGATCTAAAAAGCCATTCCGGCTGCCGTCTAAGTCGTGCCAAAATACTAACCTTTCTGAAAATCAGCTGGCTCAAGTCATCTGTGTACTTCGCAGATCACCATGTCCATTTGGATGACGGTCGCTTCCAATTGCAGGTTTTTCTTTGCGCGTGAGTCAGGCTAAGGAAGTTAAAGAGAATATCTTATTTAGTATGATACTAAGAGCATACTCTCCCACTCTTTCCATACGGTCTGTATTTCCTACCAAGCGATAACCCTTGCAAGGCAACTTTTTTCACTCCATAGCATGCTTTGGAACATGTTCCCTTTCAGCAAATCACTGCTCGAAATATTCTCATCGGCGACTGCGAGTTGATGTACAGGTAACGTGTTAGCACGCCAAAGCGTTTTGCTTACAGTGAAGTCATCAACAACAAAACTGTCCACATCAGCTCACGTGCCCTGCAGAATTCGCCGTGATCGCGCAAAACGTCCGAGTTTCAGGCGGTCTCATAACTTACTCATAGACAGTACTATGAGCGCCGTAAAAGACCGCCAAACAATAAACTCGGGTGAGTGCATTACGTACCCACCTTGGGCCTCACGAGGGGATGGGAACCGACGTCAACACTAGCGCATCTTCCTCCTGGGCGCACTAACGCCCTTGCCGTGAATTAGCGCTAGTAGCGCTGCACTACACTTACTCTCTCTCTCTCTCTCCCTTTCTGAGCACGTGCCCTCTCTTCCCGGCGCTCATCAGAGTGTTTCATGTACCCTGATGCCGTGATCTTCTGCGATGTGTGAATCTTGTTATCTACACCTAGATACGTGAGATCTAAAATAGATCTATTACGATTTGAATATGGAAATGAGTGTTGCAGTCTTGGCGCTCGTTTCCGGGACCTACCCATCGTAGAGTCAGAAGAACTGCAATACTTTTCTCTTCGCTATATTGGTAATGAGCTCAACTTGAGCTCACTTCACACGCTGCATGAGCACACGGTATTAATACCCATTAATTACTCGCGTAATGATTGGCGTAGTACCGTGAGTAGATGACGACCTATTTCGTGTACGGCACTGAGTAAGGCGAGTATGGAAAGTTTGAAATCTCGCCCCACGGTTCCGATCTCCCTCCAGAGGCCATGAGCACCGTCGGCGACTGGGTGAGAGTGGCGCACGGCAATGCGCGCTCAGGAACGCCCGTTGATTCGGCGCTAGGAACGCCCGGGAACCCCACCAACGCGACCGCAAATGGCGGCGCCGGCCCGCGGGACCCAGAGGCATTGCGGCGCAAGGCAGCGGCGTAATCGACGCGCGCGGCCCGTAGAGCGAACGCGCGCGCGCGAACGGAGGCACAGGAGGCGGAACAGGCGGCGGCGGTGGAAGCGGAAGCAGCGGCCGCAGCGGCGGAGGCGGTCGGATAATCGCCTGGCGTGGAGTCGGCCGATGCGGCCGCGGCGTCAACGCCACCGGCAGCGCAGGATTCCGCGACTCGCCGTAAAGGGGCAACGAACCGATGACCCGAGCTCGCGAGCTCGCCTTTGCCGCCTAGCAAGCGGACGAAGCCAGGGGTGTCACGAGGAAGGCCAAAGCGGACGCCGACGAGTCCAAGCGCATCTGCCGCATCGCCGGCGTTGCCGCTCGCGAGGCTGCTGTTCCCCTCCCCGACTCCCTCCGCGCTTCCTTCCGAGACCACGCCGACAGTGATGCCCCTCTTCCTCGCCCTGGTTTCGCTGCCAACGACGGCGCCGCCACTCGTCTCCGTCAGATGTACGGCACGAAGGTCGGCAAGGCCGTCCGCCACAAAGTCCTTGGCCTACCCCTCCCCGCCCATCGAATCTTGTCTTCCTCCTACTTCGGCCATAGCTGTTCGGACGGCGAAGTCCTAGCCTTCGCAGAAAAGGGCAGCTGCGTCGCCCTCCTGCGCGCCGCCGCCGACGTCGCTGGGCATGACCTCACCGACGCCTTCGGCGAAACCGTCCTCGTGCAATACGTCTTCCCCGGCGGGTATTTCGTCGTCCTCTACGACACCAGCGTTGAGAGCAAGCTTTGCGACGCCTTTGCCGAGCTTTCGCGCGGACGTGACGACTTTCTTTTCGCCTCCGCCTGCCCGCCGGACGTCCCCGCCACAGACGTTGCTCTTCTCGCCTGGCGCCTCGACGTCCAGTTCACCAACCTCTCCGTCTCTGCCTAAAACACCGGTCGACTTAACGTCCGGGACGACCGACGCGCTCGCGCCGTCGTCTTGCGCCACTGCGACACTGCTTTCAGACTCTTCCCCGGCACAGCAGCCATCGACGCCGCCGGAAGACGCGCCCGAGAAAGCGCCAATGCAGCAGCCGAAGCGGCGGAGCACGCAGCGCGTGCCGCCGTTCTCGCTCAAGCAGTCGTCCCCACAGCCACCGCCCAGACTGGACACGACCTGAAGCCTTCTCGGTGGCCGCCAACGCTCCCGGCACTCAAGAGCATATCGAAGGCTGCGATGCGACGGCTATCGCCGTCTAAAGCGCCGGTAAAACTTCTGCATAAATATGCGCTGCCGATGCCGCCTCCCGCACAGCAGCAGAAGACTCCGCAACGGCCGCCAGCGCCGGACGCCTCGCGCAAAATGCCACTGTCGGGGCCACTCCAAGCGATTAATCTGTCTCGGAGGCCGTCGGTCCTGGCACCGATGCCCTGGACGCCCGCATTGCAGCTATTGCCGAAGACGCACTCGACCAAGTTTCTGAGCTCATCCCTCCTAGCCCCGTCATCGTACCTCAATGCGTCGACTTCAGCACCGACGCCGCTCCCAGACTCAGCGAAGTACAGCGCGGCGCCGCGACTTAACTTCCAACTTCTTCCTCACCTGCGATGCAGGAAAATTCTGGATCGGCTATCCTGCCCCGCGTGCAAGCCGCCAGTCACCCTTCTGGTTTCTCGCCAGCGAACAGGGCGCTCGCTGGCTTGCCTCGACGCCAGGCTCGTACTGGGCCACTACCATCACGTCCGCCACTTGGTACCGCGAGGTCATCGACGCCGACGCGCGCCGACGCGCCGGATCCTCAGGCCCAGAGGGCACGGAAACTAGACTCGACCCGTCAGCATCCACCTCCTCTGCAGCTGCCCTCGGCAGCATTTAGGCCATCTCCACCTTCACCACACGCTCTCCCCACAGTCTCTGCCTCCCCTGACCTCGCATCTGACCCGCCTCTCGCCGAAATTGAAAAAGGAAACAGGCGCACCAGCCACTGTGGGCTTGGGCACACCGAGACAACTAACAAAACTCTCTTACAGTCCCCTGTGGTTAGAAATCCCAGCCCCTTGCACAAGCAGAACGTGCAGGGGTTAAGCAGAGAGTTGGTGCATCAAGTGAAAGGCGCTGCATCTTCGGTTGACGGGGGGCACGGTCCTCGATTGGCTCAACACAGCGCAGATCAAGGAGATGAACAAGGACCAGTTCAAGGACCTGCACAAGCACAAGATCCAAGACCCAACGACCCACCGAAGCCACTATCACCGACACCAGCGCCACAGCCACCAACCACTCAAACTCCTCCGCTGCAACCGCCCCCAAAATCCCCGACCGGTCAGCCGGGTGCGACCGCACTCCCAGCCTCTCATCCGACTTCGTCTGCCATTCATGCCCATAGCCCAACTGCCAGGCGGAGCAGCAAAATTGCTCATTCCCTCGGCACAGTACGTCCACCATCGACGTCGACTCGTGGCGCGCTCACGTAAACTTCCCCTTTGCCTTTCTTACCGCCGGGTTAAGCCCTCCTCCAGACTCTCTGGACGACGAACGACGCAAGCTCAGCGCCAACGCTCTCATCGCTCGCGTTGACTGCCTCGAACGCGTGGAAGCCATCGCCATCTGGCGTTTCTGCTCGTCTTTCGCAGCGATTCGCAAACCTGCACCTGGTGGTCAGCCACAGGAAGCCCATGAGCGGTTTTGGCGGCTCTACGGCTAGCCGGGATCTCCATTCAGGCCTCTCGAATCATGTGCCACAACGCTCTCGGTCATACGCTACTCTCTACCTCAGAGGCAAGCTCCGTCAAGCCTCGCCCTTGCACAACAATGCACCGTCTCCTGCCGCAACTCCCACGCCAGGACCAGCTCCCCCACGCCCAAAGATCAAATGCATGAGCGAGGCAGAGCTCTCTCGTGCCCGTGTCTTTGGAAGCATCCCAAAGCCATGCCTCGAAGCTTACCGCTGGCTGCTCAAGTTTCTCCTGCGACGCTGCGTCGGAATCGCCCGCACACATGGCGCAGGATCGGTGCTCATCACGGACGCCGTTCAGGATCGCGAGCTAGTCACTCTCGCGGTCGCGCGTCGCCTTTAACAGGGAGAGTAAAGCAAAGGAAACGAGGTCATGGAGACGGCTTCCCTCCGAGCCAAGATCACTCGCGACTGGGGAGGCTGCGCAGCCATAATCCAGCTCTGGCACGAGGCTCTCGACGCAGCTTCTGCCGAGAAAGAATGACTGACGCACCATCCCGCCGCCCTCTCTCAACAACAGCGCGCTAGTGCGGCTCCATAAAAGCGGCTCGAACGTGCTCGAGACCTCGCTCAAGTAGCTCAGTACCGCAGATCTCTTCGCGTTCTCCTCCACGCAGCCCCAGCCGAAATTTCTGACAAGATCGTGCAGGCTGCGCTGCGAGTGCTGCACACCGAACGGGAGACTGTCCACAGCCTCTCTCCCGCGTCTCTACCGTCTGCCACGCGTCCATTCCGCAAACTATTCAAGGCCGTACTGCGGAATATGGACGACCACTCCGCCGCGGGGCCGGACGGCATGCCCGTGCCTCATCTCAAGCTCCTGGTCCAACCCCGCACAGGCGATACCTCAGAAGGTTCCGGTCTCTCTACCCTCCACGGCTTCGTCTGCCTCATGGTTTAAGGAGAGCTTAGTGAAGAATTCGAAAAATTCCACGCCTGGGCTACACTGCTCGCCTGCACTAAGCCCAATGGCAAGTACCGCCACATCGCCATTGGCACGACTGCTCGACGCCTGGTGTCGTGCTGCCTCATGAAGCTGTCGCTACCTGGCACCCGCGACTATTTTGCACCGAAACAGATCTCTATTGGCGTGCCAGCAGGCACGGAGGTGGATATCAACGCCTTCCGTAAAACTTTGGCAAAGTTTCACTGGGATCTAGGAAGGGTAGCAATCTTCATTGATGCGAGGAAAGCGTTAAACGAGATTTACCGCCAGCGCATACTCGACGAGGTCATCGTCCATGCGCCGGGAATCGCCAGCTATGTACACAGGATGTATGGGAGCGTGTCATGGATAGTCGCCGGCCGGCGCATGATCCATTCGCTTCAGGGCACGCAACAGGGCGACCCTCTTGGGATGTTCCTTTTTTCCCTCGTTCTGCAGCCCCTCGTCAAAGAGTTGCAGGCGAAGTGCAAACTCGACCTGAACGTCTGGTGTGCAGACGATGGCACGCTCGTCGGGCGAATCGACCAGATAGCCGAGGCAGCGAAGATCCTTGCCGCAAAAGGCGCTGCTCTCGGATATCATCTCGAATTGGACCAGCCCAAGCTATGGTGGCCGACTGTCGACATCGAGCTACTCGGCGACCTCCCGTTCGAGTTTCTCGAACGCGGCGACCCCTAAATTTATCGGCCGGCGGAGGGATTCAAGTACTTAGGCGCGTCCATTGGCTCGGACGCCTTCGTCGCGAAATTTCTCCGCAAGTGCATGGCCCGCACCGAAGAGATCCTCACTTCCTTAGAGGAACTCCACGACCCGCACATCTCTAAAAACATGCACAGGATGTGCGCGTCAGTCGTTCAGATCTCCACGTCTTCCGCGAAACTCCATACGAGCATACTTCGCCG
>JAULCF010268885.1:0-12003 GCA_032361265.1 Devaleraea mollis | reverse complement strand
AACAAGGAACATTCCAAAAATTAGTTGTAAATCGGGGTACGCGTACCCCGATTAACGGCCAAATATCGGTTAAGCCGCGGCTTAACCGATATTTGGCCGTTTGTAACCCTAGTGTAGATGCCGGCCCAAAACTTCGACGATTTGAGAAATTCCAGGTTGCGTTGTGTCAGCCACAAAGCGTAGAGATCCAACGTGATGAAGTAAGGGACACAAGTCGAGTTTGCGCCATCAAGCCCTTTCTCTTGTAGATTTTTTTGAATTATTTTAGGGTTAGATATTTTGATTCCACCTGTTGATAATCTCGAGATTTTTAACCCCACGTGCTGAAAAGACTGTGGGGGTCCATGTTCTTTTCTGGCCATTTATTCAATTTATTTTCCGTGGTACAGTATTTGAGAAGTGACTTGCCACGCGTCCAGAAATGGTTTTGACAAGTTGCCCAGATCCGTGTCTGTTGGAGCTGAGATGAAGAAGTCGTCATTATCGGCCTCCATGCGGGCCACACCATTTGGCGTATTGGTCCAAAACATACTTGGCTCAGCTAGGTCTTTTGTCCAGCCCCAGCGTTTTTAGCCAGTAGTCACGGCAGAAGTCCAAGTTTTGATTGGCTGATTTTTCGCCTGGCATTGCTCGCCTTAGTAGGAATAATTTGCCTGGGGACTCATAGGTCCCATCTACTCGTTTCGGTTGTGCCATGACCACTCTTATGTTTGGATCATTGGGGGACCTCATGTAGGAACCTGGGACGTCCAGGGATCGAAACGAGTGTCCCTCGGCGACGCCGGCCAGTATGAGTAAACTTCTTCCAGCCTGGGACGGCATATGAGAAGCAGTCCAGTTTTCGTCAAAATCAATCCCTGGTCGCATGCGATCACCACGTATTGCCAAACTGGATTTGTGTCTTTCAAGGCCGCCGTATTGATTGGTATTTGCTTTGTATGTCTTCATGTACATCCCGTACGGATGGGCCTGTCGGACGGTATGGCGTCCTCGAAATCGTAAATGTGTAAGCCGCCCGGCCCGTGCCTATCAAGTTCGGCATCATGCGCATGTGCGTATGACAGATAATCCGACCGATTCTTAGCTTTCTTCAACGTTTTCGGTGGCGGTGGTGGCGGACAAGTGACAGCAGGATTTGTTTTCGCCACCAAAGCTGTAGCCATATGCGCCACGCGTTCGTGTCTCATCTCACCCTCTATGTCCCCTTCATCCTGAGTAGGGTAAGTTTTGCTGTCCCCAAAAGCATATTTGCTTATCGTTTTGAGAGGAGAGCATGAGGCCGTGAAAGCGCTTTGCTTGTTGTGTATGGGGCTTTACTTTGCTGGGGCGGCGGTTGCTTTCTGACACTTCCGTTTTATATCCCAAATGAATATGAATCTTGCTACCTCGGCGACAGCATGCGATGGAAACGTTTTTTCGAGATGCTTTATGATGGCTGCTCTT
Source organism: Devaleraea mollis (assembly GCA_032361265.1). Lineage (NCBI taxonomy): Eukaryota > Rhodophyta > Florideophyceae > Palmariales > Palmariaceae > Devaleraea > Devaleraea mollis. The sequence continues at coordinate 10,560 of JAULCF010268885.1, read as the reverse complement.
GCGGTGTCGACTCTGGCGCTCGTTTGCTTTGTTTTTGTGTTGAGCGGGCCTATGAATGGCTCGCTCGCCTGGATTCTTCGAGGGCCTCTGGCGCCTAATCTGATATCGTTTGCGTCCTTAGTCTGACAATTTTCCGATTGTCGCATGCTTTGGTCCCACCTGCGTTGCTATTTAGTGCTGGGTCAAGCGGAATGTTGCTCTCTTTACTCTTCTTTTCATCTTTTTCAATCTTGAGCATATACTCTGACTGACGAATCGCTGTCATGTTTCTTTTGTCTCTTCTGTAGACTAGGTAAGTATCTTTGGAGATGCACCTTACGTAATTCGCCGGCACAATCCTTTTCTGCAACTTCCTTTTGAATTTCATTGTGTCAACAATGCGTCCTGGTTGACCGAACGGGAGAAAAGCATTGAGGCCGCCAAGCTCGTCCGTTTCTCAGCTGTGCAGCTGCATTGTAGTGTTCGGAGATGGTTGTATGTCACCGTTTCGTCTTAATGGGAGATAATTAGCTTCGTCTATTGCATCGAGAGCAGAAAACGACCAGTAGTCTTTGCCATTGATAGGCGGAGGTGCTTCCAGCAGTGCTGACCGTGCTGCAGAGAAGACGCTTTCAAACAGGCTCTCAACCATGTCGATTTATTGCGACAAGCCCGGTGCTGCGTGTGTTTGTGCAGTTCCTTGTGCAGGGAGGAAGTCTTTACTTTTTCCCTGCATAAGGAACTGCACAAACACACACAAAGTTTACGTTTTTTTGTGTTTTGTTATCTTGCGCCGTCTGTGTGGAGACGCTTGGCAATTCGACCACACAAGACCTGAAGCCTTGATAATGACATAATGATGACCCCAGCAGCCCCTCCTCTTGTTTTCATGGCTGCGCCTGATAGATACCCAGTTCCTGCATCAGCGATGAGGTGGAGAAACGTGTTGCCGTCGATGTCGTCTTGCGATATGGGGCATGTGGTGTCAGATGATACGGCCTCTAGTGGTGCGTAACGGTTGTGTGTCGTGTTGACGAAAGGCTGTCGTCTTGCCTTGCCTAAAATGCAGGCCTCGCAGGAAGTTTGTGCTTCATCATTTTCTGTGCTGCGGATGAATTGAATGGCGTCCGGATACTCTTTTTGAAACCAAGCAAGTTTTTAGGTGTTTGAGTGATTGAGAGTGTTATGCAAGATAAGATATTTGAACACAGGCGCGCTCGCTGGAGCTGCTAACTGCGAGTTTTCCTTCTTATTTCTTGTTTCTTCCATCCTATATAGGTTTTCCTGTCCGCGGACTCCGATGACGTTTGCGTCGGGTGGAGCGGCGGAGGAGTCCAGTAAGTAGCATCCGTTTTTTTGGTAATAATACGTTGTGTTTTGATGCTAACTGCCCCACACTTATGATATTTTGTGTGAAATCAGGGGCTCAAAAAGCCGGCAGGTATTTTGAGGTTCTCGAGTTTGTTAGCTTGAGCTTGCCGCTAGATTTTGTAAAAGAACTTTTACCATTAGCTGTTGTAATAGGAGTCTTCTGTTTGCGTGGGTTAGTCAAGTAAGCATCTCTTGTGACGAAAGTAGTGCTAGCACCAGAGTCGAGGATTGGTGATTTGTTTTGACTAACATTAAAAGCAGGTGCAACTAAAATCAAGAAGAGGAGCCGGCACCGTTTACTGACATTTTGCCAAGGGCTTGTGCTAGTTCTATGAGAGATGCCTCTTTTCTTCCTCATTGTCGGTATCCATTATTTCGTCTATCTGTGCCATAGCGAAGGCCGCTGTAGGTGTCTTGTTTTTTCTTGGCATAAATTTTGTTCAGCGCTTCAGCCCCTGCCATTATGGCCTCTAGAATGGAGACGTTTGCTTTGCCTGCTTTAACTCCCTTGTTACCGCTTCGCAGTTTGCGCAGTAATCTGTCTTTTTTTGCGCGTTTATGGGATTTTTAAAGCAGTCTGCCCACGTATGCCCATTGCTGTTGATGTAGGGCACCCCACATTGGTTTTTGGCTGTTGGCTGTCCTCGCTGTAGGTTTATAGAACCTGGAGGAGGGTTTTGCTTTCCATAAGCTACGTGGGCGAAATCAGAGCCTGCATTTGCAAAACGTTCCTGCAGCTTTTTTCCGACTTGGAAACAATCGAGATCTGTGGCGCTCTCCCTCGAGCGCCACTTATCACGTAGGTAGACCACGTCCTTTTTTGGTCTTCTGTGAGATTTTCGAGGAGACGAGTCATGTAGGCCGGAGCGTTGGTTTCCGGGTGTTCGCGGTTCGGATCGATAAAGATGAGTCGGGCCTGAAGTTCCCTCATGTCATGTACATATGATTTCATATCTGAGGAGTCTATGGCTTTTACTCCGTCCAGTATCTCCTCCCTTTGCTCATTGCCTTGGGGGCGGTACGTCTGCATAGAGCTGTAGGTCTCAAAAGCATTAGCTTTGACTATGAACGGGCGAATGTGCTCGTTCATTGTGTGGGTCATTAGCATGTTTACGTTTTTTGAATCTTTTTCTGCTAGATTATCGTTGGCTGGGGGGATTTGAGTAGAGCACTAGCACAGTTTTTCTTTTTACATACATCCTTGATGCTTTAGATCCATAATGAGTAGTCACTTAGTTCGACGCCCAACTCTGGCATGTCCTTGAGGAAGTTGTTAAACCATACCTCATTCTGATTTTTTTGCTAGCTCATTTGCCGATGCCCTATCGGAAAGATCGTTTGCGATTTGAGCTGCCGTCCTTGTTAAACAGGTAAACATACATCTTCTTTATTAGATGGTAAGGCATCAGTTGATGCCTTATATCTAGTGTTGATACCTAAGTTGACTGATGTATTCGTAACGGTACATACTGAAAGTTGTTCCGATACTAAGAGTCATAACGGTATGATTGGGACTTGATGTCAGCGACATGATGTTGACAGGGCAAACATACTCTTGAGTTGAATTGTGACATGATGACACACCTCGTGTTTGCTGTGGTAAATATCTTGTTCTTACTGAGTTGGATATCCGATATTGCTCATACTCTGCTTGAATATCACACGTCCCACTCCTTTGGTTAGAAAATCGGCCCATTGCTGTGATGTTGGCACTGGTGCCATACGTATTACTTTTGCGTGGATTTGTTGCTGTAAGTAATGATGCCGCACATCAAGATGCTTTGTCCTCTTGGAGGGTCCGCTTGTGTGTGCTTTGTAAAAGGATCCCTTGTTGTCGGTTAGCAACAGTAGATCTTGCCGTATATCTACAATAACTTCCCCCTCATGATATTTCGTTGAAGGTTTGTCATCTATTCCTAACATTTCTGGTCGATTGACAATTGGGATTCTTAGCTCGAAGGCTAGTGACGCTGACGCTAACCATGTTAGCACTTTCACTCCAGTATCAACTGCAATGTATTCAGCTTCGGTTGACGAGTGTGTTACTGTTTCTTGGCGTGCAGACGACTATACTATTGGTTGATTAGCAGCTAGGACCAAAAGTCTAGATATTGATCGTCTTGTGTCTTTATCTGCTGCACAATCAGAGTCATTATAGCGCTGTAACTCTAGTGGACCCTTCCCAAGGCTCTAGTGGACCCTTTTTTCATATCGCGGTCCATGATTTCTCCTTGAGCTTAAATTTCGATATATCGATTTTAGCGCGGATACATGCCTTGGTGATGGATCATGAAGGTGTCTGCCGAGAACTCCAGCAATCCACGAAATAGCCGGATGCGTCGTGTCCGCTATGAAGCGTATTGCAACCGCTGATTTTTAAAAGTATTTCATGTCGCCCTTCCCCTCTTCGGGTCTCCGTGCTGACAGATCCGCGTTTGCAATGTATGGCGTAGATTTTGAATTACAGTCCAACATTTCATTTTCGGCTAATAAATTTTGAATGATTTTGGCCAAAATCAGCAACCCCGGGGTTGCTGATTTGAATTCCGCCACATGGCAGCCTTTCGAAGTTTTTGCTCCACGTGTTGCAAACTCATAATTTCGAGACTTTCTTGATTTCCACTTGTTTTTGGCATTTTTTCCGTCCTTGAAATTGTTGAATTGATTGGGTCCGCTTTTGAGAGTTTTTGTATCTTGATTTTCCACGCTTTTAGCGGAGCTGAAAGTATGTCCAGATGTTCTTGTGTTGGAGCAGTGACCAGAAAATCGTCATTGTCTATAGACAAGTATACTTCCATCCGTGCCACCCGATTTTTGGTGTTTGTCCAAAACATGGATGGCTCAGCAAGTACTTTTTTCCAGCCCCATTTGCTGAGCCCAAATTCTCGCCAAGTGTCCCACTGAGCGTTCGCCGCTGGGTCGCCTGGAATTGCCCTTCTTAACACACACACCCTTCCAGGCTATCTATAGCTTCCTTCCGCCATGGGCGGTTGTGCTTCATCGTCACTCTGAATCTTGGGTCGTTGGGAGAATTCATGTAGGCACCAGGCAAATCCAAAGATTGGACGACGTATCCCTCCGCCGCAGCTGCGCTGAGTAGCAGACGCCGGCCTGCTTTCGAGGGCATGTGCGAGGCCGTACGTGTTTCGTTGAAATCGAGCCCTGGCCTCATTATGTCCCCTTTTATTGCACATCTAACTTTATGCTTTTCTAATCCACCATATTGGTTTATTTTTGCCCTTAAGGTCATAACATACGGCAGCGGCCTATCTTCTTCCAAGGGGCCTTCTAGTGTCCAAGTGCTGAGATCGTCGGTGCGCATTACGATTTCGGCGTTCCATGCTTTCGCCCACCCGTCGGCGTCATTCGAAGCCATTGCTTCTGCTAATGTTTTCGGTGTTGGTGCAGGTGGGGAGATCTTGTCAATGATGTCTATGGCTTTTCGAATCAGTTGTGCTTGCGCTGCAATAAGCTCCTGCTGTGGTGTCTGGGACTTTGCTCCTCCGCCGAGGTTGGGAAATTTTGATGCGAATGCTTCTATTTTCTGACTACTTGGTATGTTGTCTCTTTGCAACTCGCTAGTACTAACTTTCTTTTCTTTTGTTTGATGAGGGTACGCTGTTGTTGTTTTGCCATCCTTATCTGGGACGAAGAAGAAATACTTGTGTGTGAACTTGCTTGACTCTTTGGAATTGCCTGTTGAGCTACTGCCTAGTAGGCACCCTTCTGTCTCCCGCGATTATTTTGGCTCTAAGGGCCTTGTTTGCCGGGTGCATTACCCAATCACAGCACGGCTCGTAATCATCCACTGCGTCTCTGTCGATCTGGCTTTCATCATTTTGCATGTCTTTGAATTTTGCCGGGAGGACGAACTCTTCGCTTCGAATGATTCTTGTTTTTCCTGTCTCAGGCAAGAACACAATGTACTGTCTTGGTGCAGTCGATCTCAGATATCGCGCTTTCAGCGCCCGATCTTGGTGTTTGGTCTTCTTTGGCGTTGTATCCAGCACGAACCCATGTTGGCCGAAGGGCAGAAAACATTCCGGCGTTGTTGGCTGTCCTGGCACTCCTGAATTGGGACCTCACGAATTGGCCGTTGCTTCTTTTCACTGGAAGGAAGTTGGATTTGTCAATAGCGTCCAAGCAAGCAAGCGACCAAAATTTCTTTGAAAGACCGCTTGATGCCAGGGCCACTCGAGTAGCGGCAAATATCGTGCCGAATCTTCTTTCCACAATCGCGTTTTGTTGCGACGAATTTGGAGCTGTTGAAGAAATCCTTGTACCCTTTGACTCTAACTCTTTGAGAAATCCTTTCGTGCGCTGCTCCTTGGCGTTGTCGGAGTGATATCGCTTGACCGTTTTACTTACTTCCAGTTCCAGCTTTCCTATGCCTTCCATTTTTGCTGATGGCGCGTCGCTCTTCTTGTTCATTGGGAATCCTTGAGTGTGTCCAGTCGCTGCGTCTACCAAGAGTTTCAGGTATATATTGTCCTCGTGGTCAGCTGACTTTATCGGGCCAGTTGTGTCTGTTGATACTGCGTCGAGTACCTCATCTGGCGTGTCTATAACTTCCGTCAATGGTTTTATTTTAGCTTTTCCAATGATGCATGGGTCACAACTCTGACTGGCTCTTTTTTCTTTTCCAAGAGAGTTCAGTATGAAAGCCGCTGCGTTTGGATAAGACTTTTTGAATACCTGTACTGTTTTGGGGTTCGCATGATTCAGAGTGTCGTGTAGAGGCACATTTGCTGGCACCTTGACCATTGCTGGTTTCAAACCGCATGCATGGACCAGTGTGCTATAAAACTCATGTGCGATTTTGAACTGAAAGTGCTAATAAACTTCCCTTCCGGTGTGCTAAGTAGCACTTTGAAAAATAACCGTCGTTTTTATGTGCTTCTTGAGGGTTTTATTGCGGCGAGAATAAAAAAAGTAGCCAGATACAGCCAGCAAAAAAAAAGTCCTGAAACTGTAGCACGACTTTTGAAAGCAGTCTGGGCTCTTTTTATTTGGCTCCGCGGCCTCAGATGACTCTAATTATCCCGCGACAGCCACTGCGGCGTCGAAGAGAGACGTGGCACCCAGGAATTCAGCGGTAGTGGAATTGTCGGTGGGACTAAGGGCAGGGGGGATAGCAACCTCTTTCGCAGAGTTCTCTCTACCAAATGATACACAAAAATGGCAGGGAGCTGTTAATGGATTTCCAACAGAATTTGGTACTCCATGGGTTATCTCTAAGCGGGCATGGTAGATGCTCGGTCATGGTAGATGCCCGGGCATAGTCGCTTTTCAGCAGGACCATGTAAGAATAGATGCGCTCCTCATTTGATGAGGTGCAGGCTCAGATGATTCAAAAGTAGTTACCCTCACTAGTTCGCTAAGTTGGTATCACGTGAAAAGTGCCACTGAGATCTGATCTTTAATTCAGAGACTGCCTGGAACGCATCATTCATAATGAAAAATGAATACGATCGATTCATTGTTTCCCGCCAATTTCCCAAAAATCACTCTTTTTCAGGGCAATTTGCCCACTGTAAGCGCATAGAGTTTATATGAGCCGCGCCCTTCAATAAACTTTTGAGTTTGCATCTGGCTTTGTTTTTGCTGTTAGGTAGACGCCTTCGCTTGTAAAGAGCACATTATGCCCTTTAGTCATTTGTCCAACTGAGATGAGGTTATCCTTGAAGCTAGGCACTACAAGTGCTGAGACGAATACTGGCTGACTCCCGTTTGTTAGTGTATTTTGCCAGCGTGAGAGCTTTTTGTTGGATTTCCTTCATCTGTGATTAGCGATCGGATGTGCGTAGTTGGATTTGATACTGCGTTGTAGTCGCACACAAATTACATGCTTGCCCCACTATCTATTATGTTTCGTGGTGCAATGGTATAGAGAGAATCGGACACAGACCCATTTACTTCTTTAGCTGCGATAGTTTCAAGAGAATAACGTAAACCTGCGAACATTTCTACTGGGCTGTCGACTATAGGTTCTGTTTATGCTTTAATAGACTGAGCCATAGCTGCTACTTGTGCCTTTAGAGACTTGATCTCATCATCCTTGCTTGTTTGTAACCTTGCCCTTGTTTATAACCACCTGCTCCAGCATTTCGCCGTCTTTTCAGCCTTGCGTTTGTCTCGTCCAATAGGATCGGTAGTAGCAGGGTTGAGGTCACATTTATCCCACTTGTGGTAGAAATACAGATGCTTAGGGAATGTTTCCCCCGTGCTTTTAGATTTTCATTGCTTCTTACTAATCGCAGCGGCTGCTGCTATGATGGAATCTCCATTTCCGAGATCCTTGATTAACTTTAGACCAACCTTAAAGACATCTTTTGCTGTGGCCTTACTACGATCGTCCCATGACGACATCAGGTAATTCATTGTGAGATTTTGCTCTGTGTTGACAGCCCTTCCAACAGACTCGTAAGGTGTGCTTGTTGATTTGAAGCCTCAGTTGTGCCCTGATGGTCTGCCTTCATCAGCCTACTGTGAAGGCTCTGGTGCTCCGCGACATACACTTGCATATCGTGAGTGCTGAGATTAGGGATCTCACTCAGGATTGCTCTTACGATAGAGCTCTTGTCTGGTGCCATATCAACTAACTCTTTGTATGTTTCATACGCACTATTACTTTCAATTAGTTGGAGCAAATGGGTATTAACGCTTTTCTTGAGAAACATGGAAACATTCTTGTTGGCGATGACCTGAGTTTTATCATCTTAATCCATGCTAAACTTGATTGCGTCAAGGCAATCTCTTTTGACGAGCTCATTCCTGAAATTAGAGTTCCAACTTTCATAATTGCCCATCACACTTTCCAGGATAATCAAGGACTCTGTTTCTATCATATCATCCCATATCACTTTTCTGTTGTATGCATCCGCATTCGCGGCTTCGCTTACTTCGGTGCTAGCGATAACACTTTCGAGAGCCGGCGTACTTGAAAGTTCTCACTAGAGCGACAACTTGTCGCTCTAGTGAGAACAGGTTTGAAACCCAACAGGCCTTGCGCCTGACCACAGCTGAAGGTCCGGTCGAGTTTAAGAATATCCAGCTGTATCTCCTTGAGAAAGCTGACGAAATTATTCTCGGCCTGCCATTCACAGATGGAATTGGTTTTGAAATCAACTCCCATCTCGCTGAAAACAGGGCTAGCCTCGATGGCCGAAACTTCGATCTCAATGATGGAGTTCAGGGTGCATCAAATGTGCGGCGAATGCACTCTGCGAATGGGCCGGTCAATAACGTCCCCATCCAGATGGATCCGCGCGCACCACTTGATGACGCAAACCTAATATAAGAGGAAACCCATTGCTTAACTATAGGTCAGGTAGACCCTAAGGAAAAGGAAGCTTTAATTTTGGCTATGAAAAAGGGCCCATGATGCAATCAATAGCTACATGTCTGACTCTTTCTACAGAGTTCAGTTCCCTACTAACGCTGAGGCACAGATAGACTACCTTATAAAGGAATACCGTTCAGTCTTTTCTTCAAAGCTAACAGGTAGGCCCCCCGGCAACATAGAACCCATTCGCACTCCTCTAAAGGAAGGAGTGTCGCCATTGAAAAGCAGGGCGCGCCGATATCCGCCACCAAAACAAGCGTTTTTGTCGGATGCGTGCGCAGGACTTGAAGGTGAAAACCTAGTCCGCCCTTTTCGCTCTGCCGAATGGGTAGCCGCCCCACTCTTCGGCCCTAAGGCTTTACTGGCCAAGTATCGCAAGACGGTGGACCTTAGACCTAATAGTAATGCTACCATTAAGGACGAAAGACCCATGCCTAATGTGGAGACGATGCTCCTCGATGAGCAGAAGGCTCACTTCTTTGCATAAATGGATATGACACATGCTTACTTCCAAGTAAGCATACATCCTGAGGATAGGCAGAAGCACACCTTCAAAGGATCGGACTCTGATACTTTGTATGAGCCGCTCCGTTCCCTGCAAGGTGCAAAAAAACTCTGGCATTCACTTACAAGTGGGAGCCACAGAGGAATTTAAGGATATTTCCAAAATATTCTTATCTGGCGTTACGACTGGCTCCTACACGCCACCACTTTCGCCGAGCAAATGGAATGATCGGAAAATTTCTTTGGGCTGTGCCGAGATTGGAACTTCACCTTTAGCCCGGGTAATTGCTCTCTCGTAACACAAAAATCTTAGTGGTGTGGCCGAATCGTTACGGCGGCAGGCATCACACTTGATACCCGCCGTATCGACGGGCTACTCTCCATGCAGAGGCTCGAGATGGCTGGTGACCTCCAGCAATTTATCTGTGCGATAAATTGGATGCGCAAGGGTATCCCGGAGTACAACAAGAACGTTGGTCCGTTGCAAGCCCTTCTGTTGACCTTAACAACGAGGCAAGGTTTTAAAAATAATGCGCTGGAGAGAGTGAAACTGGGACCCGACATCTGCACCCCAGACATTCACTAGCTCTTTGAGGATCTCAAGCTGCTCATCGCTGAGCGCGTCACGCTTAGCCACTTGGAGCATGCAAAGAGGTTGTGCATGAACACCGACGCCTCAGAACATTAATGGGAGGGTGTTCAAAAACAAATACCACAGGAGGATGCGGCCAAGCCTCAAGCAGAGCAACACCACGAACCACTTGCCTTTGTCAGTGGCGCCTTTACCAGTGCCATGTCGAGGTGGTCGATCTGTGAGAAGGAAGCGTTCGCCATGGTCTACCCCATGGCGCAAACGGACTACTACACCGCTTGCGCAGAAACAAGCATCTACACAGATCACCGCAATCTCATTTTTATCTTCCACCCTTTAAAGGTCATCCAAATAAGCCTGCATATTTAGTGTCTAAGATACACCGCTGGGAGCTTTTACTCTCTCAGTTCGAGTATGTAGTGAGCCATGTGCCTGAGGAGTTCAACTACTTCCCTGATCTTATGAGACGCTGGGCACTTCTTCTAAAGTGCGCAGACTCTACGTACCGATACCGGACGTATACTCCCAGGCGTTCGACAGAGACGCGATCTTAGACAAGATCAAAGAGGCTCAAAAGGCCATGTTAACAGCCGAGGCAACCTTACTCACTGTCGATAGCAAGACATCGCATGGATGCTTGCTTCGAGATGGCAAGTTCTACATACCCAAAACGGCGACACAAATCAAACTTAATTTGCTGATCATGAGCCACTGTGGCCCGGCAGGACACAGAGGTCAAGCTGTCACCTCCAACCACGTGAAGGACAAG
>JAULCF010267774.1:0-12005 GCA_032361265.1 Devaleraea mollis | reverse complement strand
AATGAATTCCACGGTTAATTCTACTGTACGAGTGTTGCTATTAATGATGCGCGATTGAAACCTGGCTATGTTACAGTATCGTACCTGACTTACGAAAATTATAGCAACTGTCCTGCGTTCCGTAACGCAAGCTACACTTTTTTTTGAGAACGTAACTCATATGCGTTATTTAACGTAAAGCTTTCACTAAAAATAACGTATCTGACTTACGAAAAAAAAAGTCAATTACACAAAAAAACTGTTGGGTTTTGTCGCTCTAGTGTACTGAAGATATTTTCGCTGGCCCCGGTAAAGTGGGTAGAAAATTGGTGGCCTGACATCCTGTCAAATAAAATCCAAGGCCTGGCCCGAGCGTTTGACGCTATTGAAACGACATGCGGTCTTGAACTTCGACGTGTCCAGAAATTTCCACCACGTTTGCGCTAGCACCGTGACAAGTGTACGGTATTTACAATTCACTTGACACAGCGGTGGCGGTTACTTGTGGATTATCATATTCGAATGATCTTGGTTTAGATATTGCACAACTGTCCGCCACGACGGTGTCTGGGTTCTCTGTAAATACTGTACACTGGACACAGTCGTTGCCATGTCTGATTTACGAAACGAAGCACGCTTAATGGTTCCATCGATGGTACCCACTATCTTGGACTTATGGCATTGGATAATAATGCTTGGACATGATTGTTAATATATCTGAATCGCATGCACATCCAAGTCCAAGCATGCTACGCCGCATACCATAAGAGCACGAATGTGAAAAATCGACTCAACAAAGCTTAGAAGTGGTATCGCTTTTGCACGTTGAAAATATCTTATCTTTAGAAAGCCAATTCCATTGTCCATAGAAATTGGAAGATCCAGCTTAATTGTTTTTTCCATACCAAAGCCTTCAGACGGCGTGCCAAACTAAAAAATGAAAATCAAGTTGACAAACTTAGCTGATGTATGCGCGTTTGTTAGTATACTTCGAATTATCTTTCGTGTTGGTGGTTTTCAACCAAGATCGCTCTTCTGACCAGGGATAGATCGATATATGGCCAACTGTTGTATCAGCAATACTTTGCAATGGTGCACTTTTGCATCAGCTAAATAACAATCTCAAATTTGGTCATTCCTTGTTAACACAGCTGATGCACTGGCATTTGAGGATAACACTTCTACCCACATTTAACCTTCAAGCTCCTATTAAATTACTGTATTGGGTGTTTTAAACAGTGAAAGATAAGAACACGCGCTTTTTCGCTTGATCCCGTACGAGAAGAGGCAACGTTGCCGTAGAATTTAGATGGATTCTCGATGATCTCCTTTTGAAACCGACCTACATTTTCGGCTTAAGTTCTTGCGATCGTTAACAACGAAAGACGACCTCGTGTCCTTCTGACATGCGGCATCGCAGAATGTAAAACCAATATAAGTTATTTACATCGTGCAAACACAGCACGATTTAACAAGCATCCAATGATGGTCTGCACATCAAGCGTGAGTATTACTGATGATAGCATGCGCGGCGCCGAGGCGTCTTTCCCCTTTTATCAGCTGTTAATATTAAAATTTCAGGAGGTGCCGCCACGGCTGTTCACTAGTGAACAGCCGAGGCGGCTCTTCCTTAAAATTTAATTTCCATCATAGAGTGCACTGCGCAAGTAATAAGGAAACGAGTTGACCAATCAGCGAATTACTTACATTGTAGTGAAATTCCAGGGACCAAAATGTACTGTGTATGAGGTATCAAAGCGTCTCCCTCGAAGCGAGAAATTGTCATCCACGTTTAAAAGTTCGCCTCTTATTTTAGAAGTTCGAGTAACTTGAGTGTACAGTTTGACAGTACAGTTAGGGGTGTAACCCACACGTGTGGTTTGGAAGTAGTCATTTGAGGGCACGTGTGACCACACGTGTGCACACGCGTGTTTTCGAACCACACGTGAGGCTTGGCGTGTGGTCCCAACTTATCATAATAAAAGTTGTGAGCGAAAATCACATTGGGACTTATTACACCATGCGCAATACTTGCTCCTACCGTAGCCCTTCTGTGGTAGTGGCGGTTCGGATTTCAAACAAATGCCACCCGAAAGTGCGGACGAGATTGATGCAACGCACTCGCGCTAGGCGGAGGGGCACGGAAATAATGTCCAACGCGACGCAGAGGTGGCGCAGAGACGCGTGCGACTCGCCAGTGTTTATTATCCAAGTGAATACAGTAGCGGTCGTCGGCAGCCGGAGACGCGCCTCACAGCGTGGAAGTTCGCCTCCCGAGCACCCTTGCGGTGAACTTTCCTCATAGCTGGGCCCGGCGTCTGCCATTATGATACAGTCCAATCTGCTGACAGTGGCTTACAGTAGCCAACACACACGCGTGCACACGTTTCAAACGAAGAAAGTCAATTTGAGGGCACGTGTGGACACACGTGTGCACACGCATGTGCAGCCACACGTATGTATTGAGCCCATCACCCCTAATACTGTACAGTACCCGTTTCTTTCAAAGGAGTGCCTCGAATTAAGACTCTTGATCATACTTTAGTTAACGGTTTCCAGAAATGAATATAAAGTGCAGAGTAAGAGAATGCAAGCGCTTGATTAAAATCTGGCTGAAGATCTTCTTCATCAGAGAGAGCAAAGTTTTTTTTTCAAAACTTTGAGTAGCTTGAGTGTATAGTATTACACTACTGTAAAGGTTTCTTTCAAGCAAGTGCTTCGAAACAAATCTTTTGATCATACTGTCACATTGTGCTAAACTACGGTAGCTAGCGAAGAAAGAGTTTTCAGTGATACTTCTTTCGAGAACAGAAAGTACAGTAAATGCCCTACAGTTTAGTATACCGTGAGGGCTAATTACGATACTCTGCCCGCACTGATAGCTGCAGAATGGCGAAAATGATTATTAAATCTCTCTCCAATGCTGACATTGTCATCATTCAGTGGAGAGAGAATTATTTACTATTAAATAGTAAACAATTCTCTCTCCACTGAATGGTGTCAATGTCAGTACTGGAGAGAGAATTTTTGAACAAAGATACTCATCAGTGGGCGAGTTCACCTATCAGTGCAATACCTCCACTGTACTGAAAGTACAATCATCGAAATGCTTCTTTCTATGACGTACACTAGCGGCTTGTGCAAAAAACGTCGCACACTTCGAAGTCCACTTAAGTGGCTCTCTCCGCAAGTGTCTTTGGCTTGAAGAAACAGTCAATACCTTCTTCGATCATGGCAACCAAGGCCATCGTTAGCCCGACACACCCCAGTTCGTGATCCATGTTCAACGACACTACCAAATCCGGAGAGGTTGGCATACTGGCCATTTTCTCACCCAGGTCGGACATCAGTTCGCTATCTCCAGACGAAGTTAGGGCGCCGAGTTTTCTAAGTGTATCAAAGGTACGTAGCATTGCCATGTGAGGAGGAGACTCGATGAAAGGGAAGTCCAGGACAGCGCTAACTCCGAATTTGAGGAGCTTCAAAGTCAAGTCTGTTGGATCACAACGCACTATATCCGGACTATTCGCTACACTCATCTCATCTTAGAAGTGGGCCTCAGTATACAATCCGTATACAGTACCAGGGAATGTCCGAACAGTTCGTCCAGCACGCTGCTTCGCCGACGCTTGATCAATATCTTCAGTGATTAGACTCTCTCGCGGGGTTTTCCAGTCGTACCACATTTTCTTGCTCTTGCCACCATCCCAAACGTAGCCAACTCCATCAATGGTGAAAGACGCTTCAGCAATGTTGGTGGCGACTATAATTTTCCGGATTTTCTTCTGTACCGCATATCAATTCGCGTCAGTAAAGTCACCGTACCCAAGGTCCGCCATGCTTGCTTGTTGCTCTTCTCTTGTCTGCTTGGCATGCAACTTATAAACCTGGTAAGGCCCAAATCCAAAATGTCGCCCGAAGTGGTCCAACGCACTTTAAATTCTGTTATAGCAGCGATCAATTTCATCAACACCAGCTAGAAAAATGAGAACATGCCGCTCGGGTTCGTGTATGTGGATTTGCGCGGCTTTGACAACTGCTGCTTGCAAAATGTCCTTCGGAGCGACGCACGCGTACTCGAAAGTTATTTCGAACATGTCTATGTCCGTCACTTCAATGAGCATTGAATTCACGTAGTGCTGGACGAATAGCTGGGCGTTCAGAGTAGCGGACATGATGACGAGATTCAGACCTTCATTTATCTTCAACACCCCCTTCAGAAGACACAGAAGAAGTTCCGTGCCGAGAGAGCGTTTATGAGCCTCATCGACGACAGTCGTTGAATACGCCCTCAATTAATTGCCATTCATAAGCTCATTGAGGAGAGCGCCGTCAGTCATGAACAAAAGTTTTGTCGAGGAATTCGTTGTGTCCTCAAAACAATTTTTGTAGCTGACTGATCCGTCTTGAGCGCTTGTGCCCATGCTTCTAGCCACATTACTCGCAAGCATCGTCGCAGCAATCCTCCTGGGCTTATTACAAGAAACTTTCAAATCCTTTTTGCGTTCTATCTCAGACAGAAATCTCGGGATCCTTGTCGAATTCCCACAACGGGTAGGTGCAGTAAACACAACAACGTGTGCCTCTCTCAACGCCTCTTTAAGTTTCGCCAAACCATCCTGCATTCGAGATTCCACAGGCATACCGAAGGACAAGCGCTAGGGTGAGAGAGCAGGAGCTCAGTCTTTGCGAGGTCGCGAAGTTGGTGTAGTAGCTTCTGCGGTCAGCAATCTTGGGTAAATGGAAGAAGTGAGGCGACGCAGGTCCCGCTCTCGTAAAGAACAGCTCCCGAGAGGGCACAGCGAGTTGGAGATAGCACAGGAGCGCTGTATTTGCGAGTTCAAAAATGGAGTTTTGAAATTATTGCTGATTGCAACCTTGAGCTCCGGCAACACGCGAGACACAGCAGGTGGAAGAAGTGGGGCGAAACACGTCACGCTCTCGTTAAAAAACGGATTCTTAGATTGCGCAGCAAGAGAGTGGTAGTGTAGGATAGATGGCTTGGCGAGGTCGGGAACAGAAAGGGAGTGATAGTGCACGAAAGCTGTCTTGGCGAGGTCGGAAGGGTGTTCTTGGACTTTTAGATGGCTGAAACCTTGAGCTCCGGTAGTAAGCGAGACACAGTAGATGAAATTAGTGAGGCGAAACACGGCTCGCTCTCGTAGAAAACGGCTCCTGAGAGGGATCAGCGATAGATGATAGTGTAGAAGCGCTGGCTTGGCGGGGTCGGAAGGGAGGTCTTGAAAATATTGCTGGCTGCAACCTTGAGCTCCGGCAATACGCACGAAATAGCAGATGGAAGAAGCGAGGCAACGCACGTTCAGCTCTCGTCAAGAACAGATTAATAGAGGGCTCAGAGAGAGGGTGATAGCGGACGAGCGCTGGATTGGCTAAGTGAGACGGGTGTTCTTAAACTTATTATGGCTGCAAAGTTGAGTTCCGGCAAAAATGGAGACACGGCAGGTGGATGAAGTGAGGCGACCGCACGTCCCGATCTTGTAAAGAACGGATTCTTCGACGACTAAGCGAGAGAATGATATCACAGGGGCCTGTATTGGCGAGGTCGGGAGGGCGTTCTTGACGTTATTTCAAGATGCAAAATTGAGATTCTGTAACACACGGGACACAGCAGCTATTGCTTCTCGATGCGCGGGCAGGCGCTTGGCGATATCGGGTACGAGCAGCAAAAGGTTGGCAGAAACAGCGCGCGCCAAAGCGCTGATGAATGCTCAGGGAGGATTTTTCCCTCCGTTGGTCAATCCTCAACAACGGTAAACGAGAACGCTGGTCGTTTCTACGGAGTTCAAAGTTGTGGCGGTTGATTGAGAACGCACACGAGTAAAGGATAGCAAAAACGCCTCAAGGACGAGAAAAATAATGAGAGCTCGAACAGCAGACAACCCTGCACGAAATTCAGCGTCGGGGAGAGGGATGGAGGATAGTTGAGGACCTGCAAAAACTTGGTCGGCAACAGCATGTGCCTGCGCGTTGATGAAGGCTCAGGGGAGAGGGATGAGGGAAGGGAGAGGGACTGCAAAAGTTTGGACGGCAACAGCCTCTGCCCGCGCGTTGATGTTCAGCGTTGGAGGGAGACCTGGGGGATGCGCGAGGGACAGCAAGACTTGGCCGGAAACAGCTTATGCCCGCGCGTTGATGTTCAGATCTGGAGAGAGGGCTGGTGGATGGGCGAGGGACTGCAAAACTTGGTTGGCAACAGCGTGTGCCCGCGCGTTGATGAAGGCTCAGGGAGTATTTATCCCCCCGCCGGTCAATCCTCAACAACGCCGGGCAAGAACGATTGTCTGTGCGGCGGATGGGACGTAGAATATTGCTGAGAGAGGGTGTGAATTGCCGTGGCGGCCGCTAGAGCGTGCGCCCACGCGTTAATGAAGGCTCAGGGAGGATTTATCTCCCCGCCGGTCAATCCTCAATAACGGTGGGCGAGAAGGCTTGTCTGCTTGCGAGGTGGTGATGGATGCGGAGTGGGGGGTGTGAAGGTGTGTGACGTTGCATCGCGAGGGTTTGTGGCAGACGGGCTCGGTAAACTGCCTTACAGTGATTTTCGAAAAGTTGCAACTTCACATGTGATGATCTGAATTCGGGGACTGTAAGCCATCTCGCCGAGCGCGATTTTTGAAATGTAACGACGTCGACGAATGTTACAGAGTGAGAAAATCTGAGTGCGCGCGAGTTTTATCATAACTCCGGCTTTGGTACCACAATTGAAATGTAGCCGTAGCTCTTGCATTCAGAGCCGGAGACATACCGAAACCTGAGCGAACTTCTGAATAGTACTACGCCGTCTCAGCCACCCATGATCTCGTCCAAGCGCCCTCATTGCCGAACTCCAGCTGGAGACCACCTAAGTATGACCCACTGAGTGGCTGATAACACTGGCTACAACTATAGCTCAAGAAGTACTGAAGTAAAATTAGAGCTGGTGTTATAGCGATATTTAGTTTTCGACCAAAGGTATTTTAGGAGCTTGGAATGAAACTTTGGTTCAAACAAAAACCTGAGATAGAGTCTTAGCTACAGTTAGATTATACCTCGAGCTCTGAGGGACGCGTAGCTCTCACAGCTGGCCGGAATATACTCGATAAGTCTGAAATAAGTTCCTTTAGTGTGAAATATTTACCAAACATAAGTTCCTTTAAGTGTGAATTATTTACCAAACATTCTGTTCGTCTGCCTGCCGATGGACTTCCTTATAGACATGTAAGAAGTTCAGAGAATTGTCCAATACGTCCGAGACAACTAGACCGACCTTGGGTACAGAAATTATTGCGGAAAGCGCATGGACCGTTTCAAGAAAATACGCACGCGCGCAAAAGACGCATTTTCATCATTAGTTCTACCTGGCATATTTTACGTTCTCTTTTCTATTCTAGCCAGCGATAAACATGACTTCCGAACTCTTAGCAAGCATGATAGTGTAGGTATGCTTCAAGCAAGTTACCGAGACAACTATTTCTTTTCAAAGTTAAACGCGGTCACTTCATCCAAGCGTTTTGCCGGAAGAACGCTTTGCGAAGGGAGTTGGCTTGGCGCCGTATATACCGTAGTCGTTTTCGTATACTGCTGGGCAACTACGCTGATTCGAGCTTTCGTCTCTTTGCGCTTTTGGTCAAAGGAATAAATATTCCTCTTGCCATACGTCCAGGGAAACTTTATTCTTTGGGCAATCGATTCAAGTGATGCGAGCGATGATGCAAGCGGCCGCTCACCGGTGTGTGTTGTGCGGCCGCACACTGGTGTGTACTGTGCGGAAGATAATATCAAACTATTTTCTGTTATGGCTAAGTGATCTAGGTCAACGATGCGATCGACCAAAGCGATGCGTGCGACAACGTTTTGTCGGCTTTACAACACGAGCGATTCGAACTTGTCGGACGTTGGCGGACGCGACTGACTCGATTACGCTGATGGCGCGAGATCGGCGAGCGGTGCGAAAATGCTATCAGGGTGGACGAAGCGGGGGATAAATTCATACCCTCCGTGACGTACACCGCAATCGCAAGAGCAAATCCAGCTACACAATCGCTGTCAGTTGAGGTGGTGACGCAACCTGCGTACGCAAGAAACGAAAACATCGACTCGCATTTGACTTCTTATCTTACACTGTAGCGTAAGAATTTGACTTCATTTTACGATCGATTGCGAAAGATGCAAATGCTCGATCTTCCATACCCTAAAAAATGAAGCAGCTGCCACTGCGGAACACTATATAGTCATATGGCATATGCCAGTAGATATTTGAAGACAATTTCGATCACAAAGGCGATGGCGATCGCCATCCTTCAAACTATATCCTGGATGCAGCCAATCGTGTTTGGGAAGCGGCACACGCTCGGCACAAGGATGTCGGCAAATGCGGTGCGGCAGAGGGAAAGATACTGCCAATTTTCGGCCGGGTAATTCTCCGGGCTTTTCACCTCGGGAATTATTTATCCGCGGCTGACGCTGTGCGCACACAGAGTCAGTATCGTCTAATGTAAAGATTGTGTTTAAATATTAGGCTGTGCTAGGGCGCATCTTACTTTGTGTTCCTAATGCGATGCATGTACATGTGTCACTAAGCTGACGATGGGGGTGCGCCAAAGCACAGTACTGGGATTGCTAGTAGGTTGTAGGCCTTTCGCTGTTATTGCAAGTGAGGATCGGCACAGCGTTACTCGATCAAGAAGCTCTAGCCAAGAGATTGCAACCTTAATCATTAATAAGAGCAAGAAAGAGCAAGACCTCTGGCTTAAGATCCTGCATAACTTCTGTTATCTGATTAGATTTGAAGTCGGACGCGTTCTATACAAACTTGCAGTCATCCTCACACGTGTCAAAAACTCCTTGGCGACACGGCGCTGCGTTCCGAGTAACGTTCAAATTAGGCGGTCTCTTTCTGAAGTGCCTGAAAAGACTCAACGCATATCTCATTACTTCTCGGGCAAAGGTGCTTAATGCATCACTTCGCAAAGCTCACTCAGCATAGGGGCGAGAAAAAAATACGAAGGTGGGTGTTTGATGCATCACATTGCAAGGCCCACTAGCCATGGGGGCGAGAAACATGTTGCGATTCAAGGTCGCTGCTTAGCGCCTCAGCCGATCTCACTTGCGAGGTATTTGCTGGAGATCGCTCCATGTTTTGATGGAGGAGCACATTCGCCATGGCGCCATATATGCATATATGGTGCCCGCAAGAAATGTGCCATTCGATGCATCGCAACGCAAAACCTTCTCGCCATGTGGGCGAGAAGAAAACCGTTTCTATTCAAGGCCGCTGCTTAGCCCAAATTTGAGCGCGCATCAACAAACTGTTCATGAGCAAAAATGGAAAGGGGGTAAAAACTAAGTTTTTTCAAATAATCACGACTTTTAACCGTTCAATCCGTCATTTAGAAAGTCTTGGCTCTCAAACACCCCCCCCGTGCTGGCGAGGGAGCGTTAGGTGGGGGTTAGGGAGCGTGGTGGGGTGGGGGTTATAAAATCTACTGGACCCTAGTGTAAGTAAACTTTCATCTATTGGGAATAATGTGCATCTTGATCGTACTCATGAGTGCGAGATTGATTTTTCTTCGTCTCAGAGAATATGTGTCGATTTCGAATACTCCTTTACGCAATGGTACTCCGTTGAAATTCCGAGGCGATCGCGAATGCAAGAGCTACGCTATGTTAAAACGAATTATGAAAAGAAACTGTAAGGAAATTTGGCACGACAATTTGCCAAGACAGTCTGCCACACCCTCACCTTCACACCCCCCTCACTCCGCATCCACCACCACCTCGCAAGCAGACAACCCTTCTCGCCCACCGTTATTAAGGATTGACCGACGGGGAAATAAATCCTCCCTGAGCCTTCATTAACGCGTGGGCGCACGCTCTGGCGGCCGCCACGACAATTCACACCTTCTCTCAGCAAGATTCTACGTCCCATCCGCCGCACAGACCATCGTTCTTGCCCGGCGTTGTTGAGGATTGACCGGCGGGGGGATAAATACTCCCTGAGCCTTCATCAACGCGCGGGCACACGCTGTTGCCAACCAAGTTTTCCAGTCCCTCGTCCATCCACCAGCCCTCTCCCCAGAGCTGAACATCGACGCGCGGGCATACGCTGTTGCCGACCAAGTCATGCTGTACCTCGCGCATCCCCCAGGCCTCCATCCAACGCTGAACATCAACGCGCGGGCAGACGCTGTTGCCGTCCAAAATTTGCAGTCTTTCGCTCTTCCCCCTGCCCTCTTTCCAACGCTGAACTTAGTTCTGGGTGCTCTGTTTCGTCCGCTATCAACTTTCTTCGGCCTACTTTTGCTAAGCCCATGCCTTCAGGTAATGCTAGTGAGGATACGACAGACCGTAAGTCCAAACCTCGGAAAAGGAGGTTAAGCGGGTACGACAATGATGCCAGAAGAGACTATTTGTCGCGGAAGAAAAGACAGGTCTAATGGCAGCATGCGAAGCACTTGCGAATGAGAAAGTGAACGCTGAGCTAGACAAATTGCGCAAACAAACAGCTGAGCTTCAAACACAAGCCGAGACAAGAAGACAGGAAGAGCTTCGGAGAGAGCGAGAAGAGACAGCGAAAGAATTGCTTGCGGAAAAGAATTCTGTCTCTGAAGCAGAGCGCCACCGCGTGGTAACAGACAAGATGAACGAGAAGGTGAACAGTGAGCTCTCAAGAATGCGCAAGCAATTAGCAGACCTTCAAGCGCAAGCGGAGAGTTCGAAGCGGGAAATGCTTATAAGACATCGAATGGAGACTGCGAATGAATTTCTTGCCAAACAGAATGCTCTCGAAGAAGCAGAGAGGCATCGCGTTGTCCGTGACGAGGCGCTTGCAAAAGCGAAGAATAAGGAAGAGGAGAAGTTCATTGCTTTATGCCATTCTAAGAAAGAGAGAGACGACTTTGAGCAACAACGCGAGCAGCTAATGGCTTCTCTTACGCGCAGAGAAAAGAGCTTCGGGAAGCGCAGAGTTACATAAGTGAATTGTCGCAACGATCAGGCGGACGACAGATGAACGACGAGGAGACAAGGTTGCTGAAGGAAAGGCATGACCGGACGTTTCGTGTAGAGAAATATGTGGACGATCCCATTGATTTTGGACCATGGCAACGATCTTGCGTCTCATTACGCCACTTTGAGTTGGAATGTCGAAAACACTGAGTCCTGGGAAGGGTCAGACGACACGGGGTACAGCACTTCTTGGCTCGGGTCGGCTTATCAACAGCTTTTGGTGTACAGAAGAAGGACGAAAGAGCATCCCGACAGCTAATATCGAAAGCAACAGTTAAACACAATTTGTTTTCGTGATAAAAAGCTTTGTTTCGCGGATGATAGTTAGAGGATAATTGAAAATATGGGCCGCAGGTGCATGTAACTGCCGCCATGGACGAGTTTCAGGAGGAGTGACGATGGTATGGTTCGATGAGGATTTACAGAACGACGGTTTCATGTAGGAGGATAGCAATTGTGCAGAGAGCGTGTTCTTGTGATAATAATCCCGAAGATGTAGCTTATATCTTTGCTTTAAGATTATGGGAGACTGAGACGGCGTAGTACTATTCAGAAGTTCGCTCAGATTTCGGTATGTCTCCGGCTCTGAATACAAGAGCTACGCTACATTTAAATTGTGATACCAAAGCCGGAGTTATGATAAAACTCGAGCGCACTCAGATTTTCTCACACTGTAACATTCGTCGACGTCGTTACATTTCGAAAATCGCGCTCGGCGAGATGGCTTACAGTCTCCGAATTCAGACCATCACAGCTCTTCCAAAATCACTGTAAGGCAGTTTATGGAGGCCGTTTGCCCCACCCTCGCGCCGGACCGCTGAAAATACATCTCCGCCTCGCAAGCAGACGAGCGTTCTCGTTCACCGCTGCTCATCCATCTCCACCTCGCAAGCAGACGAGCGTTCTCGTCCACCGTTATTGAGGATTGACCGGCGGGGGGATAAATCCTCCCTGAGCCTTCATCAACGCGTGGGCGCACGCTCTGGCGACCGCAACGACAATTCGCACTCTCCCTCCGA
>JAULCF010266663.1:0-12011 GCA_032361265.1 Devaleraea mollis | reverse complement strand
ACACTGCTTTGCCGGTTGGTGAGGACCACCATCTTGTGGCTAAACGCATTCATTGTTGCAGGTCGCCTTATGGTGTAACCAGGTTTGCTGGGCAGCGGGTAGAGAGGCTTGGACATGATGTCCTTCAAGTTCCACGGCACGCCTTGAATCTCCTCCACAAGGTCAGAGACTTGATTCCCCGACTCCAGGTATGAAACAAGAGTGTAGAAACTTTCGCCCTTCGACAAAATCTCCCTAAACTTCCTCTCTACCAAAGAGACTTCCAGAAAGTCCACACAAATATCAACGCCCTGCCTCCCGAGCTATTCAATGACAAGAGTCCCAGTGTGTCCACACGTGATAATGTCAGGCATAAAAGCCCAGCATTTCGGGCACAAGTGTTTGGGTTGCCCTTTATCATCAACAGGCACTTCCCCCCTAGAAAGGACAAGACCCCTTTCCGAACTTGCCAAGCTGTGGGATGGAGGGCGAGAGACCGTACATGTCCTGAAACTTAGTCTCCGCAGGCGACTTCTAAGCACTGGAAACTTTGCGAAAACAATCGCAGCCGCGAAAATTGACTTCAACGACTTTAGTAGACCCCGCCACCAAACCAGGTCCAGGACTCTAGCCAGATCGTAGAGGCATTGGCGAAGCATTGCCTGGCTCGGCCTTCCACGCACCCAACACCCGATTTGATTCAAACACGAACTCCCCGAAGGTGCCAAGCTCATCAATGAAGGCCTCCATTACGCCCTCCTATAAAAACCAATTTCTCCCAAAAGGTCAACCAGCTACATTCACCCACCGAACCAAGCGAAAACAACAAGCCAGACAGAAAGAAACGGCCGTGACAGGACTGAATAAGGCGGAAATGGGAACAAAGAAGCGCGCGCGTAAAGCAGCGACAGCAGATGAAGCAACGACCGGAGCTGGCACTTTGGAGAGAGAGCCCACAGTTGGCGCTTGGTGGAGAGAGCCCGCAGTTGGCGCTTGGTAGAGATAGCCCTCAGTTGGCGCTTCGCAGAAAGTTCCTGTATTTCGCGCTTTGCAGAGAGAGCTCGGAGTTCGCGCTTTGGAGAGAAATGAGACGGTTCGACGCAAGGACATGTGGAGGCTGAGACCGGAACGGACGCGACGATGATTGAAGAAGACATCATACGCTGGCCCATCGTGACGGGACCGATATCGGTGAAACACCGGCTGCAATCGCGAGCCTCGATATATTGTGCCTCTACTCCAGGGGCCAAGTGTCTAAGCGGTTGCGATAGAGCGAGCCGACCGGACCAAGTTTGCGGGCTCCCTGTCCAACAAATTGTACGAAATTATCGATAAGCGAAATGCCACAATGACAAATAAAGTCGTAGCCGAGAACAGTCCGAATTGTGACATTAAATTCAACAAAAGATTCTCGGCTACCCTGAAATGATCCAAATTGCGACCCCCTATTCATCCAAAAAAATCGAAGGTGTCTACATGTCACTAAGACAATTTCGCTAGTTTACGGCGTAAAGAAGTCAATGATATAGACCAGAACAAAGTCTTACAGATTACTACTGTGGAGGATACAACAAAAGCTCAACATTGTGGAATTTGACATAATGACATAATACACCTTGTGTAAACTTTCTTAGTCAGCGTCTGAGACAGAGCTAGTCTAGACTAGTCTAGACGCCACAAAAAATCGATAATTAACATCAAAAGTTGACGTTTCAACGTCAACAATTATAGTTTTGTTTTGTTTTGACTTGCAGTAATGTTCTTCAGAAATAACTGGCTGAAAAGCTCCGACACGCATTGGCAAATGCTAGCTAGCACACGTTGACTTGGTATGAAATAGGAATGAGCCAATACAGCTGAAGCTGGGTCTTTTTCCACCATATTCTACTTTACTTAGTGTGATGAGAAGATCTTGTCCCTATGGCATGGGTCGGTGGATTCTTTCGACTTTTTTTGGGGGGCAAATTGCGATTGTGGGCAAATAATTTGATCCCCCATGCCCACTTCACGTCTGGGAGGTCATAAGTGACGTTAATAACGTTTTTACGTGAATTAAAGTCAACGGCCATCAAGACAAGTGTGTACTATAACTAAAACATGCCTAGAACTTGATCCCCCATGCCCACTTAACGTCTGATGGTTACGAAACTCATATCACGCTGAGTCTCGTGCCGTGCAAATGGTCTCATCGACGATGACGTGGAAGACAGTATGGCAGACGAGCTTGTCATGAGATTTGATATGGGAGCTTTCGGTCCATGCTTTTATGTTGACACCACAATTGCACATTTTCTACCGCGGAGGGTCTCTCAAAGTGTGGAGGCTGTTTAACTAGCGGACAGGATGCTGGTTTAGCGTTTATGCCACATTTTCTGCTTAGAACGTAGAAGCGAGGCTCTCACTGATAAATGCCAGACGCTATGAGAAAAGGGCGCATCTAGATAGAATCACTCTTGAAAAGCTTTGTTGCGAGACTTGCAGTGGTGGGGTTATGTTAAATATATGTCGTCAAATTAACTAATTGAGTATGTTGATGTTCTTGGCAGGGCAAACAAATGTACTTTCTGCGCAGTGGGGTACCCTAGAGCATTCTAGAAGTACCAATTGTTGTTTTAATTCGTAATTCTAAGAAGTTGTGCTATCGCCGACCGACCAGCTCAAGCACAGCACCATTCAGAATGTGAATGTAGTGACTAACGCCAAGCACTGAATGGAAATGTAAAAGACGGCTCCCAAATTTAACCGATAACGGAAGTAACAGCGTATCTGAAAGACCTCAGATAAGGATGATCCGGAAAAGGTAAAAACAATAGAGAACCATTAATATGTGCATAATAGCACAGCTAGCAAAGACGAGCACCTTTCCCTCATTGCCATCTAAATCACCATCACGTTTGTCACCTTTGTTGCTATCGGTCTTGTTGATGGGACCTGTTACTGCTGTCCTCTGCCTTTCAAACTCTTTCACGTATATCGCCATGCCAAGCTCCGACGGCTCAGCCCAGTCCAAGCTTACAGTATCAGAATAAGGGTCGTCGTCATACCGTATTTGCCTCCGCTGACCGCGACGAGAATTTTTGAAAAGTACAGGCATATCTTTCGCGGCACGAGGTTGATTTTCGGACGAGTTAGAGGCCATAGGGAAGCGTGTTGTGCTCTTCACCTGAGTTAAGGAGGGTTTATGCCAGAATTCACTGTACGAACGTTGGACGAAGGAAAAGAGGGAGAGCAATGAATCGGCCAACATTATTGGTTCCTGGAAAAGGACTATTTTTAAATATTTTCTTAATATTCTCTGAAAATAATTCAGAAGCGACGCTTGGATCATTCTTCTGATTAGGTTAGCATACCCGTCGTACATTTTGACATGCCGTTAATATAATTGGAGGTTTTGATACTTTTTACCGGGAGGAATCGATCGTGAAGTCGCAAAACGTTAACCACGTGTCATACCACTTGTTTTTGTGAAATTCAAATCGGAAATATAGCGAATAACAATACGAAATGATCAATTGAAGTTAAATCTAGCCAACCCGTATTCTGATGAATTAGTTCAAGACGGCCTTTTCTCAAACAATTGTACATTTCCTGCATTTTTGAGAGCCGTGTTCTCACTAAGTTACATAAGTACAGCACTCTACACGAGGAGCGGGACAGGAGATAATTTCTACTTCATAAGAAATGCTGCCAAGCTGTAGAATATGATACGGTACAGTATGAAGTAAGTTATTTCCAGCAGATCTAGGTGTAATCGAAATACGTGCTAAACCTTGACCATTTTCATACTAGGGTCGCTGCGCTCAGAGCGTGGAAACTGAAGAAAAGCAGATCCCTGCAAAAAGAGGACGACTATCGCTGTACTGTGTCCCAGTGAGGCATACAATGCAGTTAGCGGGTTGCTGTTAAAGCGATGCTTGCTGACTAGCAACGATTGGTGTTCGTTCTACTTCCAAGGTATAGCTTGCGCAGCTTGCACCAATTTTGTTTTGAGGAGTAGCGAAGGAAACCAGAGCGAAATTCGCCAAAACTTTGGTCGCTATATTTGCACTGTAGTATCCAAGTGGATACTTATGGGTTTACAGCTCTGTTAAGATCTACAATTGTTTTGATATTATACATTATTTACAAGTACAATGTATACGCAATTCGTTTAAGAAATATTTGACTTCAAAGTGCTGAAGATATATGAAAGCGCTTGAAATCACTGCAGATAGTATCATACAATATTTGATGAGCGTTAAGGAACTTCAAAGAAAAATGCATGTAATGTCTGAAAAGCTTTGCACGGGCACGTCACACGCAATTTTAAAAGACCATGAATGCTGTCAAGATCTTGACTGCTTTCAAGCGTATCACATACGAAATGCAGTTAAGTGCTTCCCATATTCTTGTCTAAAGCGGACGCAATGTTTTTAAGCAATCTTTTAAAAAAGTGCTTGAAACCGCTAGTGATAACGTCAAACAATATCCAAAGTTGAAGGGCACCAAATATGCAATTTGGAAGATAACAATAACTGTCAAAATCCTTAACGCTTTCTAGCGCATCACATACGAACTACTTTAAGTGTTGCCCATTACTTTATTTCAAGCAGTTGAGATATTTAAAAGCGCAATGGCTAACGTCATAGAATATCCAAAGTTGAAAGGCATCAGGTTTGCATTTAGAAAGAATCATAACTTTTGTGAATACCATGAATAGTTTCCAGCGCATCACATATAAAGTATTTTAAATGCTTCCCATTGCTTTCTTCCAAGTAGATTAGAGTGAATTTTATACTTTTTTGAAGTGAAAAAGAGGCTTAAAAACATTATGGGTAACGTCATAGAATATCCAAAGTTGGATGACACCAGGTTTGCAATTTAAAGATAACAAAAAAGCGGTGAATACAATAATTGATTTTAAACTCTTCCCATACGAAGTATTTAAAGTGCTTATCATTGTTATATCCCAAGAGGACAGATGATTAAGAGAACTATGGCTATTGCCATACAATAATAAGAGTTAATAAGCACCAGACATATAATTTGAAAAGATCATAAATGCTGTGTATATCCTTTCCGCTTTCAAGCGCTTGCAATACAGACTACGTTTTGTAACTTCGCATACTTTGCTCTATAGCGTTTCGAATGGTTAAAAGTGCTTAAAAGCACTTCTAAAAACTTCAGTCAATTTAAAACGTGCTAGCAAGATCCTCAAGTGGTATAAGATTTGGCTGCTGGGGTCCTAGATATTGTGGGAAGTCGTGCCAGGAATTTAACCGGAAGGAGGGGAATCACCGCAAATATTTTTGTTGCACAAGTGCGAGATCATCGTTAGCAATGCTATAATTCGATTGTTCGCAGTATGTCCATTTTGGCGGGATTCAAATTTCGTAGTAGCCGTTGTGTCGGCTTCAAATGAAACTGGCCGTGAAGTAATACAATGTACTATTCCGGCTTGGGCAGGACACGCCATCAGTTTTCAACATTGAACTATACATTTGCAGTGACTGAGTTCTCAATAGAGCATCAAGAGTAGAATAAACGCAGAGAATAATCAATTTTATATTATAAATAGGTTATTTTAGTACCAAGAAACTTGGCCACCAATCACTCTCAGTTGTGGGGTACTCGCAATTTCCAATTCTAGAAGCACGCCGATAAGGTAAAGACCTGCTGTCCATCCTACGGAAAAATTTCACCCGCTTCGACTTGGAAACGTACTTGACTTTAAAACGGAGGAGTGCGACTGATATAACCCTCCTTTCCTTAAATAGTTTTTAAGATTCCTTATCAGTGCTACAACCCATGGTCTGGAGCTGATCTGCATTTCGCCACGGCGGCAGCGACGCAGAGGGAGCAGAGATTGCTCCTTCGATACTACACCCCTCAAAAGTACTCCTTTTTGAGTTTTTAGCGTCACTGCGAGACTGTAACCTTCCCTTGTCTCCGGAAACCACCGACCTCTGCGTAAGTGGAACCCTTGAGATCGGCTTCAGATAGGTGCCAGCCCCTGCTTCTTGCTGCGCACCCAATTCCTTTCGATCACTGCTTGTCCTTTCCTGACGCGCTGGCTATACACATGCGACGGTTTCAGATCGAATTTCACTCTCTTGGAAGCGAGCTTTTGCAAAATATTCTTGGATGCGCTTACAGTTCCTTTAATTTTGGCAAGCTTCTTACGTGCGATTGATTGAACAGCATCTGGTGGAGGTCGTAGCACCACTACTGGAAATGGGGGTCTGTAAGTGAGTGACCGACCGTACATTAACGCTTCTTTTTGAGTGAGTAGCAAGCTGCAGTGGAGTTCAAAGTATTAGAGACTGTCGCTTCAGCGCCAAAGACGCCTTTCGCATTTCGCGACGAGCTAGATGAACCCGAAGTACTTCGCATGTGCTGCCCTCTTGAAGGCACATTATTAATCCAGAAGCGCTACCGCCGATACCGCCTTTTCCAGCCATAGCATGCAAGACATTTTTCGAAATCAGAACTGGCGGGTAATAATAGTAATATTGCTAATATACAGCATGATTACGCAGTCCGACGTACAGTATGATGCAATTCAATGCGGTACCGTGCAGTGTACACGCGCTGCACCAATTTCAACAAAAACGTACTGTAAGAGGTTCATTTATCACACAGTCTCATACTGTACTGGCAGTGTTTCACACGGTAATTTTCTCATACGACAATTTATCGGTTTTGAATAGTGCGCTAGCGCATGCCACACCGTACGTTACTGCCGCGTGGTCGCACGCTTCTACTGCTCAACGATGCGTGGCACTGTGCTTCACCGCAGTTGTTGGTCAGATCCGTGTATTCGGGCGGACGAGAAGTACAGTTTCTCTCTCTTCCTGCGAAATTCAAGTTGATGAATTTTCAATATTGTTTCCGCCGTTTTCTTGTGGTTCAGCCTAGTTCTCTGAAGACATGTGTCGACTAAACTAATGCAGCCCGCGTCGATAACTACTGCATCAGCTTGACATTATCTGCGTACCAAAAATGTATAATAAAAATATGGGGCAATGGCATTCTCTGCATCGATATTTGTGGACGTGTTCAAATCTCTGTTTCATTCTCCCTTCAGTGTAGACCGAATGCTATAAACCCTCTTCAACTGAAATGGGGGGCTTTGTTTCGCGAAAAACAAAATCCTGCATTTGCCACGTTCTACTCTGCCAATTTGCTTAAATAGGCACATTTCGGCAGTCTACATTCGATTCTTCAGACTTTGCAATGGGGGCATATTCCTTTCTTTGCCTCAGTCACGATTTCTCTGCCACAGGCGGTCATAGTGGCGACGAAAATTTATGAGCCGGTCCCCGACACGTCTGGCCTGCGTACCAGAATTTCTGCCCACATTTGTCTTCCGCAGCCGCTCTTGCTTGAATGCGAAGAAACAATCGCTGAATTTGACGGGGCAGTGGAAATTAACAAGGCCGCGACAAGCAAAGGCGACAACATGCTATCACTCTCAACAGGTTGGATCAAGGACGATTCTGTCGTAACAACGACTCTTGTTCCCGTCGACCTTGAGAGGTCAACGACCGTTCCTCCGGACGACCAGAGCTTCCCGAGTTTCCTCGCCAATCCCGCCCTCGGTAAGCGCTGTGACCTCCCAACAACTATTTTTCGTTCTCTTGGTAAGCTTGTGTGGGACCATGGTCCAAATGCCACTGAAGAGTGTAGCAGGTGGATGCAAGGCCAAGCGTTAACTGATTCTGACAATGAAGATGATTAAGAAGATGGAAGCACGCACAAATTGCCTTCAAAAGGCTTATCCAAGCTCATTCTCAAGCCCTTGAAGTTCCTGAGGAAGAACTGTAGCTAGTGTACTAGGCAGTCTGCAACACATCATTTGCCTGTTCTTGCTAATACGCACCGGACTCATTTTCGTCGTTAGCGACGAGTTCTCCATTGGCATTGATGTCTTCAATTTCCTGACTTTAGTAGAAATGACCCCAAAGTTGAGTCTATTCTTTTTTTAAAGTTTAGGTCATTTACTTGGGATGCTGCCAAGAGCCTCCAGCTCGACTCCTGCATTTTAGTTACCGCCGTCCAATAATCAATTACTGTCTATTAGACCCTAATTAACTTAGAATGTTTTACTGACTATTCTATGATTGTACTCTCATTTATTTATCGCACACAAATAGTTTTTTGGTGCGCACGTAAATTTTCGCTACACAGCGGACCGTTATCGCAGTTTTTAGTTTATCGCGCTCATAGGGAGCACACTTAGCGACTGATGATGAACCAACAAACATTTTCTCTTCCGGCTTCACGCATCAGTTCGAGTTCGATCGATGGTTCATCAAAAAACACAGCGTCGTAAATTTAGTAAAGAAATATGTAATCGCAGTGAAAACGAAAGTGGGTACACTGAAAACGACTCGGGCTTTGATCAGAAAAATGTAAAGATAACGTGAATCTTTTTAAACTTTTAAGTTAATTAGTTAAGAAAACGTAAAGTTTTCCAGGTGATGTCAAAATGACATTATTTGCTACCATATTTAGTTCCTAAAAGACTGTTGACAGCTACCGAATCGGTTGAACCGATGCCATGTCGTCCTCACAAGATTTCATTTATGTCGCAGAGTGCCTATATGCAATGATGAGGAATACTTCAGGTACAGAATTCCTGGGGAATTCTATTCGAGTTCTCAATTAGGGTATGAAGAACAGTCGTATGGCGAGCTTTATATTTACTTTTAGTATGGCTATGCTAAACCGCCTATTAAAATAAAGTAGCCTTCCCTGTACTAAAATACTGTATTAATTTGCATAAGTAAAGAAGTCTTTACTTTAGCAATTACCTGAAGACGTAAAGTGAAGGTAAAGTAAAATGAATTTAAGCGTAAATTGCAGGATTCCTAAAGTTTGGAAACAGGATACCGGAAACCGGCTAGCAGATACGGTATCAGTAC
Source organism: Devaleraea mollis (assembly GCA_032361265.1). NCBI lineage: Eukaryota > Rhodophyta > Florideophyceae > Palmariales > Palmariaceae > Devaleraea > Devaleraea mollis. Next base: position 3,126 of record JAULCF010266663.1, on the reverse strand, counting down.
CGTTGCAGTATTGTAGGTTTGTGGCCCGCGAAAAGGTCTCAATTAACGCGGTCAACTTAATTCGTGTAAAACAGTGTCAATTAATTAATTGGTTTCGTCTGGAAAATCACACCACGAATTGCAAAAACGGGGAAGTGCCCGCTCGTTGGGGGAGCGTGTTGTTTCCACTCGTTCGCACAACGTTGCCAATCTCGATACCATAATTCAAGGCGCCGCGAGCCGCCTACACAATCGAGGCACCACCTGAGTCACAGCATCTGCCTTTTAAATCGATGCGCCACCTGTCGCGTCGCAAAGAGTAGCGCCTCCCTTGACGGCGTCGCCCATCCGCATGGCGCAGCCTCGACCATCGCAGAAATGTTGGCGGGGCGCATCGTCTCCAATCCCAAGACAAAGCGCCCTGCCACCATTTCTCTGATGGGGTAGGCTACGCCATGCGGAGGCGACACGCCCCATCCTTCTTAGTGCAGTCCAACCAATCACGGCGCCCCCAGGCGTCCCCTGTCGCGGTGTCTCCGCGAGGAGCTTGAATCGTCGCTGAGCCACGAGTCAGAGCCTTCACACCTTCGATGTAGTCATTGCCTGTCAAGGCTTAACCACCACCAACTCTCCTCCCAAACTTCCCCAGTAGGCTGCTGTACCACGCAAAAAAACATCCTTTCTCAGGCGCAGCACCCAGAATTGCTGTCGCGACATCGCGCGTCAATTTACTGCCGCTGTATCTCGTGCCATCTTCGCGCGATGCATTGACTGTTGGTCTGGCCTTCGCATAGAGCTATCCTGGTCTTGCCTGTGCGTGATAATGAGACGTACAATGCGCTGACATAGAGGAGAAGGCCTTGTCGGCTGCAAGATAGGTGTGATGGAGGACTCTGCTTGTATGGATAAGGGGCGAGGAAAGTTCAAGGAATCGTTGATAAAGACAGATTAGAGAAGTTTATTCGTCTACTCACAAGTATCATAGGGTAGATTCATAATTATAGACAAGAAAAATCCTTAAGCAAGCTGAGCAATTCTCCAAGCGAGAGACATGGTATTATAGTTGCTCAATTCGTTGTGCATAAAATAAACATTGAATCCAGCGCTGGGGCACTTCGCAATAAAGGCACCGAAACAGGCTCTATGCTCACAAATACGACTACATGTTTTCTCATACAGAGTCAAAAGCTCAGCGATTAGACTCTCAGGGAATTTCACGGCAGTACTGAAAATGTTCCACTTCAAGTGCCCTGGATTCTCACTGTCCAGGCACGCCTTTGCATCGAGAACCACGTCGCGTTCCTTGTGTAAAGTCCAGTACAACTTGTCTGTAACGTCGTCATTCAAAAACATAGTATCGCCACGGGCATAATTTTCACCACGCGCGCCCAAACGAATCGCGACGTCTTCGGCTGTGAAAGAACGACCTTCTTTCGTCAAAATGACAACGGCACCGGCAGATGCGCTGGTATCCTTACGCGCTCGGATAGAGGGAATAGAATAAAGCTTTCGCACACGAAAACTGCTCGCATGGATTGCTGCTTCGATGTTCACTTCGAGAAAGTAGAGGCTGGTTATCTCCGTGTAAACAAAGACAGTATTTCCACAGTTCCTGTCGCCAAGAAGTGGAGAAAGTCTGGAGATGAACACTGGAAAACTCTCATGATCAGGTGGTGCGACTATAAAATGAAGTGCATCAGAACCCCTGCTGGAAGCGTCTAGTAGCCCATGCCCAGGACTTGAGTATCAACTTAACACATTTGCAATGATGGTGTCCGCGTCACCCTTCTTGTCGCAGAGGCTCTTGAACTTGAGACCATCTGATCGTGATAAAACGTGAAATCACAGTGATGTCTTAAGCTCAATGTTTTCGTAGGATTCCTTATCCAGATCCCTCAGCTGATCCACCAAGAACCTATTGGGGCGATTGTCGCCTGCGGCGTCTCTGCCGCGTTTCAACTCTCCATCATGCGCAGGGTTTATCAGAAAAGTTGATAAGAAATTTGTCAGAGCATCATTAAAAGTGGGAGTACCGGCGGCTTTCCGAAGCTCCTAGACAATGGAGATGTCATCAGCGGTATTCATGACTACCTGACAAACCGCTCGAGCAGCTTTACGACCCAGGTTTTTTCTCCTGTCCACACGCGCGACGTAGTGGAGATGAACAGCAGTATTGTATCTCTGCATTCTGCTTAGAATTCCGATTGTCGAAATTGTGAAGCGGTGGTACCGCAATTTACGCGATGCATCACACATCTCCGCCTCATCCAATGCCTCGGATTCCCAATAGCTAGAACTACCAATGAGGTTCGCGAGTGTAGTGCGCCCCAAATCCGGGAAACCGGTTTACCGCAAGACGTTTTTGGCAGACATCTCCCGCGCCAGTGCCTTGTTTGATGTGGCCAGACTTAATCGTGTCCATCTGACTATAAGCTTTCCAAGTGTCGCTTTTCCAACAGGGCGCTTCTCTCGCACGCACGCATTCCGAGCGACCATTATCTCCATAGCCTCCTGCTCAGTAGCGTTTTGGATGATGAAATGGACATCAACCAATGCCTCGGGACCGAGGTGCTTAATGATGGATGTCGATATCGCCGCTCCAGACACCGCTGCGTAGACACCGCCCCGCCCAGAAATTGTCTGTGCAAGCAACAGGGTGGCTTCCTTGCTCATCATTTACACTTTCCCCTCCGCCAGAACAGCCACTCTCGCCGTCTCTGTTGGTTGCCCGACTAGCAATAAATCAAGAATATCTTCAGTGCTACCCGCCTGAGCCACAATGACAGCCTGTTCTCTCACGTATCCAATGCTGCCCAGAGACTTGACAAGATTGCCCACGTTCGCAGAGCTGGTCTATCGCGCTAACAATGATGGAATTATTGCACCTACACGCACCTCGCAGAATCCTCCGACGACACTAGTACTGGCTGCGGTATCTACAGCGGCGGCGGTCATGCCGATCTTTACATCTGCAGCCTAAATGAACACTTGTGATCGAAGGGGTGAAAGGACACTTAAAGTGCCTCGGCTGCGGGTGTAGTTTTTATCTTTGTGCTGTCTGGGAAATCGTACACTATTTCACACTTCTAGTGTCATACCGTACTCATAAAATATCGAAATGTCGGCAAAGGAGGACACTATGAAAAA